>OX328100.1:48198340-48430840 GCA_946811185.2 Hippopus hippopus
ATGCTGGCTATGAGCATTTTTTTCTTTTTTTTTTCCACAATTTTTTCGAGTCTTCTTCCTTAGGTTTGTTATAGCTCAGGATTTTTAGGTAAAGGGGTAATTATCATTCCTGTCATGTTCTCCCCACTGTTAATTCTGTACCCATTTTGGTAGTTTTGTACCTTTAATTACTCATTTCAAACTGAATTTTGAGTGGTTAAAACAGAGGATTAGAAAATCAACATTGAATTTAAGGTTGTCATCTCTTAGTTATTGATCAGTGTGGAATTACAGGTTATGTATGTACATGTTTTTGTGATCATTATGACAACTGTAAAATTTTTTCATATTGATATCACATCGTAAACTTCGGATTGCTACCACATTTGTAAGACTGAGATATGATAAAGGACAACTCTACCTGACTTGTAGGGTTTGGGCCTGTCTGTAACATCCAACCCTGTTCATGATGTTTGGCAAAAGATATCTCCTCAAACCTTGGTTATCCATACTTGCCTGTGTAAGAAACAAGAATATGTTATCTGTCACCCAGCCTATGTGAAATTGTATATGTGAGTTCTTAATGTTTGCACTCACCAAAGAAAACCTTTGTTAACCATAATTGCCTATGTATGACGAAGGTATATGTTATCTGTCAGCGAGACTATGTGAAATAACAAATGTGAGATTACAATGTTTGCATGTACAAAGAGAAAACATGACTTTTAGGAGTTGTTGTGATTGTGTGATTCCCATGCACGTATGCTATACAGACAAAAACAATTACAGGCTACCACCAATGCTAATGTGTATGTTTCAGTGCTAGAACTGTAAAATTTTGATAGGACGTTATATTCATAATTTGATGAGAATAAGTGGTCCTCAGCAAGGTTTGAGAAGTATATTTGTTACTCCATAAAAACCATCTGTTGTTACTCCTTAAGAAGCTACATTCCCATGTTGCAGACAGTGTACAAGGGTTGTCCCATTAAATCGTAGACACTTGATATAAAAAGATTTCTTAATGTCCGATTGCAATAATTTTACAAGTATGTATATTTTAGAGCAGTGATGTGCTATATTTTAGAGCAGTGATGTGCTATTTCTAAAGAGCATAAGCTTACTGTTACATGCAGTTGTTAACGTCACAATGTGCACTGGTTGGCTATTTATGATATATTTCAAAATTGTAAATTAATGACTATACTTCATATCTTAATGATGTTTTCAGCAAATAGTAATCTTAGTTTAATAAAATGATGAATAGAATCTCGTTAAACTGTACCCCTCAGTTTTATTGTCACTCCCATTGTCTATGATTTAATGGGACAGCCCTCGTAGATCAAGATCAGGCTGCACAGGGATGCTGTCCCTACTTTGATGTACATTTTAATATTTTGTGAGGTATTCTGGTGAGGGCAGCCTTGAAATTGCTTTAATTATACCTTTACTACCGATAAAATCACCTGAGCATGAAGTGCTTCATGTGAGCCATTGTGATTGCTTATTGTCCAACAACTGTATGTCTGTTCAACCTAAATTATAAAAACTCCCCCCAGACACTAATGGATGAAAGAAAATTGAATTTAATGTCCAAACTCCTCTGGACATGTCAATCAAAAGTTGATTCAAAATGATTTTAATAATGTGAATAATTTTACTACTCGTGGTGTTGGCATCTGTGTTGGAGGCAGCATTTACATTTACATTTTTTTTCATTTAAGATTTTTAAGAGCTGACACTTTCCAAACCATATGGATTGGTTCACATTTGTTAGCCGAGCCCCGGTAGCTCAGTCGGTAGCGTACAGGACTTGAGAACAGGGGGTCATGAGTTTGATCCCCGGCTCGGCCAATTTCTTTCAGAGGATTGATGATAGTCATTGCGACAGGATTCATTCCTCTCTCACCGCTGATCGTTGTTTCAATGATGGTTATGTTGGAAAGCAGCCAGTGGCTTGGAAAGAATATTGTGCGGAGTACTGGTAACAAACTCCAGGAAAGCATGGATAGGTGCACTGGCCGCCGCGATATAACTGAAATAATGTTGAAAATGGCATTAAACACCATACAATCAATCAATGAATCAATCATATTTGTTACGATGATAGATACGTTACTGTCAGCAGTGCAATGCCCATGATCTTAAAGTCCAGGTTGTAGACTTTAATACTGTACATCAGAGTTATACTTTCTGTAAGTTTTTTAAGAGCTCATATTTTCCAAACTGAATGATGGATTAGGTTCAAATATGGCTTGATAACAGATACAGGTCCAAAGTTTAATTGAGCCATTCCCTAGCCATGCCCATACTCACAATCTTAATGTCAAGGTCAGCAATTTTGAAATTTTATGTTGAAGTTTTCTTTGCAATCATTCCGTAGGTTTGTTATAACTCTGGATTGTTAGGTTAAGCTTTATGTATATTTTTGTCATACCCACTGTTAACTTTGTACATTTTTGGTAGTTTTGTACCTTCAATTGCTAATCATTTTGAACTGACTTTTGAATTTCGTATTGGTCATTAACAGTTTACTTTAAATTTTTTGAAGAACCCACATTTTCAAAACTGTATGATGACTTTGGTTCATATTTGTGATAGAGGTCCAAATTTTCTTTCAACAATATACCCCTCCCCACACCTATGATTTTAAAGTCTAGGTCATGGACAATTTTGAAATTTCATGTTTTAAGTTGTTTTAGAGTTTTTATTTTCTTCAGACCAAATGTTTAAGTTGTTTCATATTTAGTTTGGTGATGGATATTGTTCTTACCCCTACTATTGAGTTGGTGTTGGGTTTTCTGTCCTTGGCTGGGACCCTGTAGCTGTTTCAGGGCACTACCCCACCCTCCTCCCCTGACAAATTAACTTATACAGGTGAATTGTGCTGTATGATGACAGTTCTTGTTTATGGGATTCTATATTCTGTGCTATATGTGTATCAAAAACTTTGAAGGTTTTCTTTTCTAGGACCACAAGACTTGGAATGTTGATACTTGATATTTAGCATGATAAGATAGTTGTTAGTCAAAGTTCTTCATTATATGTCCCTGAGGTAAAATAATGTTCTGCCATATTGGTCACAGGTCAAACATGGAGTAATAAGAGGAAAACGGTAGAAAAAAATCTTGTCTGATACCCAAAAACATAAAATGTTGATGTTTAATATGTGTCTACTACATAGGCTGATCCATTCTCAAAGTTGTTCAAATTGTACCAAAAGATGTTAAAGATTGTCCAGTCCCAGGGGTCTCATGTTTTACATAGTGTTCTATTGGAAGAACTTCAAAATTCTTCCTTTGGTCCTGTAGTTTTTAACATTCTATGAGTTATGGCTGTGAAACTTCACTGTAATATAGATCTCTATATGCAGATGATGTGCACACCTTCATTGATGTAAAACATTGTCATGTACACTGTTACTATAAACAGGAAGAGTGAAACCTGCAGTTTCTTCAACACTCTTTGAGCTATGTTTGTGGAAGTTCAGTTGGCAATAGGTTTTAGCAGTTAGATTATAACAGTACTATTCATTTACAGCACATTTCGCTATTACCTAATGAAGATAGAACAATCAAGATTCAAACTCTGAGCTAGTATGAGTCTTACATTTTGTCATGCAGTTTTAGCTCTTATTAACTTAGGTGAG
This sequence comes from Hippopus hippopus, assembly GCA_946811185.2. NCBI lineage: Eukaryota > Metazoa > Mollusca > Bivalvia > Cardiida > Cardiidae > Hippopus > Hippopus hippopus. The sequence continues at coordinate 48,201,969 of OX328100.1, forward strand.
CGATGTATGACTACCATGCTTTTCTTCCTCAAATTGTCATTTTATTTATATGGCAGGCACTTAAACCCTTCTCTGGTGAAAGCAGCGTTCTGTTGGGGCCAAAACAGAGATACACCTTGGTAATTTGGAACTAAATTGAATCATCTGTAAGGGCACAGTCTGTTTTGATCACCTGTGAATGCCAGCAAGTCAATGGTGTGGCACCCACACACCAATGTGGTGAGATGGGACAATTCTGTCAATCTTTGGAACATCGCTGGCGGCAAACCTGCGGTAGTCTGTCACAAACTAGAGCTGAACGTCGGTAGCCTTTGGTCAGAACATGCAATCCAGCTTCTTGAACTGGGACAAAACCAGGTAACATTGGGTCTATGAGAGTGTTACCCCATTTTTTCGGGGAAAATGCCCCTGGTATACGTGCTACTCTTCACCATGAAGAATTCAGACCATTATCATGACTGTGAGTGTGAGAATGGGATTTAATTAGAGACTTGGGATGACTCTAAGTAAAGTAGATTTTGAATTTTTTAGAGTCAAGTACAACTTTTAGTTCCTATTGCAGAGTGTAGATTAAGATCAGACTGTACAGAACATGCAGTCACATTTTTGATGTACACTGTCTGACAGTTTGTGAAGTATGATTGTGAAAGAAACCTTGAAGTCGCAATATCTGTGTCTTGTCTATTGGTTTAAGATATCCTTTTCATATTTGGCAGGCACTTTATCTTTTTCCAAACATTTCGATCACCGAAAGTGAAAGTATTTGCAAATCAAAAATTCCTTGTGATTCCATTGATAAGATTTGTCTTTCAAAAGGAAGAAAACAATACATAAACAAATAAAATGCTGTCTACTCTCAATTTTTAGCTCTATTGGCCAAAGGCCAGCAGAGCTTATGTCATGGTGTGGTTTTCCTAGTCAGTCTGTCCGTTTGTTTGTTAGTCTTTTTCTTGTTTAATCATTGAGGTCCAAACTTTTTGTCAGATTTTCATAAAATTTATACAGTTTCTTGATATCATCAATAGCCTAAACCCTATTGATTTTGAAACAAATGTCCTTTTAGTAAGGGAAAAGTAGCCATAAAAAGTTGAAAATTTACAATTCTTGTTGATGCGATGAGGTCCACATTTTGCGGTTGGATTTTTGTGAAACATGCACAGTTTCTTTATATCATCATTAGCTTGAACCCCATTGATTTTGAAAATAACCTGATGATTAAAAAGGATTAATTAGCCATTTGGAGTAGAACATTTGCATTTCTTGTTTTCACAATAAAGTCTGCCTTTGTGGTCAGCTTTTTGTAAACCTTGCACAGATCAGTAGCTTTAACTCTATTGATTTTGAAAAAAATGTGACAGTTAGGAAGGGAAAAGTAGCCATTTAAAGTTAAACATTTGTCTTTCTTGCCTACAAAATTTAAGACTACATTTGTTGTCAGATTTTCTTGAATATTGCAAAGGTTATTTATATCATCAATAATAGCGTTAACCCTGTTAGGAAAAGTAGCCATTTTGAGTTGCATTTCTTGTTTACTTGATTGAGTAGGCAATTTTGATCCAATTGTTTTAAAACTTGCACAGATCACCAGTGATGCATCCAGCTTGCAGCATTGCCCCTTTATTTCCGAGAATGCCCCAAAAATCTAAAAACTATGCGCGCAAAATGCCACATTTTTACTGTAATGCACGGTGCCAGAGCCGAAAAGTCTAACACGGTCTCGAAAACTATTCCATCCAAAAACTACAAATTCGCTAGTGTAAGGGAAACAACTCTTACCCGTAAAAAGGTCGCCGGATTTCGCAAGTCCCAATGACGTTTTTCGATGACATCATAAATTAGAAAGGTGCTAAAAATCCCATGAATTCGATTGGATAAAATTTTTAGTCATCAGTTTCCGTAAGTCATTGACGGAAATGGCGACAGAAAGAATACTGTTCGATTTTTTCGTGAAACCGTGCAATAGTTATAGAAGATACGAATGAAAATGATCAGGCTGTGTCTGAGAAGAAAATGACCTGTTTGTTTAAAAAAGGATTATGCGTTCATTCCAAACTGGAAAAACAGTCGGCCTTAGTTGGGCACAAATTACACGCAAGACCTCAGGTAAGAGAATACATGGACAAAAATAGGCCTCTATATGCTTATATTGTGTAAAATGACAGTTTTTGAAGTTACTTGTTACCCTTATTGACAAATTTGTGTCAACCATGCGGAAATACTTACCTAGAAATTAACAGACATGAAAAATTGATCGGTTGAAAACACACGGAAACCCATGACACAACTAAATGTCTCTTTAACATTGTCCAATCAGAGTCACTTCAGACTGTTTTTTCAGCTTTTAAATGACTTTAAGCAGAAAATTTACACAAATATCTTAATTTAAAGACTTTTTGCTGTAAATCATCAATATGGAATTGGATTGCTTTACGCCTAGTTGGGAACCATATTGTCATAGTCTCTAATATAAAATGTTACCCCAGATTTACAGCTCAGGGTTTAAGTGTACCCTTGAAATAAAAAGCTAGTGGGAAAACTGCTGTTTGTACGAGTTGAATCATTGTGTGATGCATTAGAAAAGATGCACATCTTACATTTATTGTAGCACTCCTTTATCTAACCAATTATTCCTTTCATTTTCTTAAAAAGAAAAAAAAATCAAATGCCCCATTTTCGGATTAGATTGCCCCCTTTTTGTTAGGTTTAGGGGGCATGTGCCCCACATTTAGAAGTTTCTGGATGCATCACTGGATCACTTATATAATCATCAAGGGATTTTACACTTTTGAAAATGAAGAAAATCCAGCATCAGTTAAGGAAAAGAAGCCATTTGATGACTAAGTCTTGTTTATTCAACAAAGTCCACATTGTTGGTTCATGTAAACTGCATGAAATCCAAAACTTTTGTCATAATGAGCAGCAATCTAACAAGTACTAAATCCTTGTCAGATTTCCAAACAAGTGGTTTCAACAAATTCTACTTTGATTATTTCACTAATTGTTCAATTCTTCATGCCTACTTATTATGCTGTATTAGTGAATTCAAGCCCAGTTACAGCCCCCCCCCCCCTTCAGTGTTTTTGTCTTTTTCCTTTTAACATCAATGATAGTTTGCTAGAAAATACTAGTAAGCTAACTTACAGCCAGTAGAGCAATTCAGACCCTCAAGGGCCTCTAGTTTCCTCAACTTCCTTACTTAGGATTTTAAAATCACAAATTATTCTGTAAAGGGCTAACTCTTAACCAAATGACAAAAAAACTAGACTTGTTTACAGACAAATTGGAATTTTGAAGGATTTTTCTTTGCAATGGTAACCAGCATTTTCTTTTCTCACAATTTTTTCAAAGCTTTATTCAGTACAGGATTAAGAGTAAGGAGGTCAAGCTTATACCATTATCCCCACATAGTTTTTTTGACAACTCTAATTTTTATGCTGCCAGAGAAATGCAGAATAAGTTTGTATCTATTTTACCTAAAATGAAGACAAGATTATAAATAAAAATACATGTAGGCAAATGGAAAAATTGCTCACCTAGAAGAGTTTCCTTTTGTAACGGCAGAGACAGCCAATGGAAACTTTTCTCTGTAGTCATTTGTGATTGCTTGTAGTCCATGCATTTGTCCACCCTTAGTTACATAAATTGCCTGTCTTTAGAAACAACTGAGCCAAATGAAAGTAGTGTTTAAACTCAGAGATAAATTATAAAGAGTTATTCTTATTCAGGACAAGGACCAAGATGATTCTGGTGCTGAAATAGCAAAAACCTGGGCCCAGTTTCACAAAAAACCTTAACTCTTAATTTGCTCTGGTCCACTAACAGACTCTGACATAACTCTTTACCAAACAACATACTTTTAGACAAGTCCAAATTGAAAGCCTTTGCAGATGACATAATTAATGTCACTAAAAAATTGATTTGTTTTGGGAAGGGAAGAAAACACTGTGGGAAAATGAGAAAATACTGGTTACCAGCATTTTCTCCTTTTCCCACAATGATTCCAGAAGGCTTCTTTCTCAGGGTCGTGAAAACCAGGGATTGTTTGGTAAAGGGTTAAGTTGACTTGGTCATTTCAGTCTAATTTCTTTAACATTTGCAGGCTTTAGAAACATTCTCCAACCCCAAGTTACCTCAATGTTTCAGACTCAGCTTGTCAAAATAAGTGACTGGAGTCATTTTAACAGACTTGATTCCATTATTTTGCTGAAATGAGTGAGAAATGTTGTGTCAACTTAGGATTTGAGAATGTTTCTAAAGTCCATTAATATGAGTAAAATGGGTCTCAACCTCTCAAGTAACAGACTTAAGATAAGCTGGAAATGGGGTACTTCAACAGACTTGAGCAAAATAAGAGACTTAAGCCCAGTTTCATGCAAAAACTTAGGTCTCTTTTCGTACTCAAATCAACTAACTTATATTGCAGCTTAGCTTGAGTTTGTTATTTGAGACACATTTTACTAAGATTTACAGACTTGAGTGACATTCTCAAATCATGAGGTGACACAACATTTCAGGCTCAACTCAACAAACTATTGGACTTAAGTCTGAGCTAATGTAAGTCTATATTTTGCTCATCTCAGTCTAAAATGTTGTGTCAACTCAGGATTTTAGAATGAAACGACAGCCTGTTAATATTACTGAAATGTGTCTCAAATACCAAACTTAAGTCAAAAATTAAGGGATTTGAGTAAAATAAGAGACAAAAGTTTTTTTGGTAAAACTGGGCCCTGGTCTTATTGTCAAACTTTGCCTAGATAACCAGTATCAGGCTGTAACAAACAGTGTTAAAGTGGTTATCATAAGTTGACCTTTGAACTATTTTTTTTAAGGCAAATTTTCAAGCTATTATTTTGTATACATTTCTTTGTGAAAACTTTGAAAATCTTTGTCTGTAACACAAGGCATAGAGTTTTGATATTTGGTATGTATTATCATAAGATGGTCTCTTATCAAATTGGGTCACTTTGATCACTGATGGTCCACCTCCCTGTGGTTACAAGTATTACAAATAGTTCCATAGACTGGTTAAGAATCAAAATTTCTAAAGAATTTATCAGCTAGAGTGATAAATACAAGCCATGTGATCTATCTTGATCTGCAGATCATGCACAAAATCTTAGAAAAAAAAAAAAAGTAAAGCAGAAGATCATTGTTTTTGACCATAAAAGAATGGAATTTGTCAGTAGGAAACTTACCTTTCCAGGTTAATTCAGGTGAGCAATATAGAACCATTGTCATCCTCTTGTTTATAAAAAACTTGACAGTGTCATGAAAAAACACGAAAATACATTTCATTTTCTTTTTAACGCCGCTGAAGTCAAAGTAGTGAGTTATATCTTCCAAAATCCAAAGGATTTTCGTATTATGAACAGAAAAGTTGAAATAGACTGTCACCAATGAAGGATCAAGGCACTCCAGAAAGCTTGTTGACCTATTAAGGGGCAGATAATTGTAGGAAAGTAATCCCAGCATGATTTATTTGTCTCTATTCAATGCAGATAATTGTAGAGAATTCATTAAAACAGCCCTTATCTTTCTCTATCCATAGATTTTTGGGAGGGTAAGATTTCCATCAGAATAAGTCATGGTTTGTACAGTTATAGTTAGCAAGATATTTTATACAAGCTAGACTAGTACTGGCTTAAGTCCAGGATAATGGCAGGTTGGCCAGGATAATGGCAGGTAGGCAACTGTCCACAGATGGGGTGAGGATGCTGTCACCAAGGACGGATCAAGGCAAGCTAGAAAAGTTGTCGGTCTATTCAGGGGCAGCTGTGTCCAAGTGTACAGTCAATCTTACACATCTGAGGTATTTCTTCAAAATAAAGAAATGGAAAATAATTAACAAGTAAATCACCTACAGGACAGACCATTTTTACAGACCACATCAGTGGACTTTTTTCACCTTCTAATCAAAGATGGTGATTTAAATAAATTTAACATATCGCAGAGATCAAGACTAGACTGCAAAAAATGTGTAAAGACCAGTACTAGGCGAGTTATAACTGAATATATTTTTCAGGGGAATTTTTTCCTGGACCTTGAAAAGTAGCAAGCTTGTGTGACAAATCTTGCCTAAAATTGTCCTAACCAGGACTTAAAATGGCGTAACTCAAACTCTTCCTTAACTGTATGGATACAACCTAGACTCTTACCAGTATTAGAGTAGCTGACATTGGCCCTTGTTATAACCTAATACTTGTGGAGCTAATTTTCAGTCCTACCAAATTCACTTACTGTTTGGATTCTAACCCTCAAATAATTTCTTTTTAAACTGGCTGGTGACAATTAATGTACTAGGAGCTTTGATATCTCTGATAGAGAAAATAAAGCTTGAGAGGATGATTTTTTTTTACAACAATCTGCCCCTGAAAGATCAATAACCATTCTGGTTTGTTTTGATCCAACTGTAGAGGCAGTATATCTCCTCTTTTGTGCTGAGAAACTGAAAATCTTGGTCTTTTCATTTAAGACATAAGACTTCCACTATTCTGTCTCCTGTTGAGTAATCAACTATGCACTTTTTCTGACTGGAATTTCCCTGATGCTAAACAGAGCAAATAAAAAGTTTTGGAAAGTTTTTGTGAAATTGATAAAAAAAATGTTCTACCTTTTTTTTTTTTGTTTACAACATGCTTTTAAGATTTTTTACGACTTTACGAACCCCCCCTTCCCCCCACACCGGGCTTGGCAAATTTCTTTCTGAGGATTCATTCCTTTCTCATAGCTGACTATTGTTTCGACGATGATTATGTGGGAAAGCAGCCAGTGGCTTGGAAAGAAGATTGTGCGGAGTACTGGTAAAAGAGACTCCAGGAAAGCATGGATAGGTCTGGCTGCAGCAATATAACTGAAATAATGTTGAAAAACAGCATCAAACGCCATACAGTCATAAGGGTTTATTTACAAAATTAATTTATTATTGCACTTTATTGAAGTTATTTTCAAATTTGTGTTTAGAGAGTTAATATGAGAGAAAATTCAAGGAGTGGATTGTTTAGCTCTACAGGCCTAAGGCCAAAAGAGCCAGTGCCAAGGCAAGGTTTCTGTCATCTATCCATCCATCTGTCCATTTATATACATTATATTTGTGATATAGTCAACATTTGTAGTTTGATCTTTTTAAAAATTATGCACATTATTCAATTCATCCATAGTGTGAAACTCTTTGAACTTTAAGAAAATCCAACATGTAGGGAAAGTTTGATTTTTTACACAATAAGGTCTACATTTTTTTTTTTGTTTTTTGGGATATTTCTGCAACTTGCACAGATTATTTGTATTAACTCTTTACCAAACAACATAATTTTAGACACAAACAAATTGAAAGGATTTGTAGAAAACAAACAGTGAAAATTGTCTTTAAAAATGGTACAAAATGTTGTGAAAATGTTGTTTACAAGCATTTTCCCATTTTCCTTCAGTATTTCAAAGATACTGTATTTGTTGACTGATTCTTGTGTACAAAACAAAGTCCAAATTATTTGTTGCACTTTTTTTAGAGCTTGATGCTATTGTGTATTACAGTGATTAATAAAGCCCTGTTGAATTTGGACTGATTTCTAAAGATTTGAGGATTTCCCTTGATCATTGCCCTATTTGTCCCTTGCAAGATATGTATTAGACTGTTTTTATTCTGTTACTCGGACTGGCATGCATTCAGGCCCAGTGCAAACCTGGTTTTTTTTATTTTAGCATTAGTGACTAATGGATGTTAGAAAATGACAGAAATTTCCTGAAATATTGTTTTAAAGGAATCAGAGAATTTTCCCTTATGGCTTGAAGCTGATGATACATACTGTAGGAAAATTTAGCATAAATTCAACTGCTTCTTTCACTATACTTGTCAGTAATTGCTGGTAGAGCGATTTAGGCCCTCCTGGGCCTGTTGTTCCATTTGTTGAATAGTATTTTTATGTATAAGTCTCTCTACATTTAAGGCATAACATATACAAGCTTGAACTTCATTTCTTTAGCAGTGTACAAGTTGTAGTAGTTAGAATTTTCTAAAGGGGGGGGGGGGTAATGGTATAAGCTTGACCCTTGAAAGTGCCTGCTCAATAAGAAAAGGACCATTAAAATCAATAGAACAGGCATAGATCATGTAACTTCAAGGTTGATTTCATCAAAATACCAAACAAAACATCAGGCATTGCACATCACAGATGATACTGCACACTCTGTGCAGTCTGAACTTGATCTACCATATCTGCAAAATGAACTTTAAGTTGTACTTGGCTCATGATTTTTATTAACTAGTCTCTTTTATGCAATTCAAGAAAGGTCAGATAACACAAATTCAGAATCTACTTTTAAGTAAGATAAGCCCAAGTCTCTTGTTAAAGCCCCACTCTCACAATCATCACAGTGTTTGCTGGGTTCCTCGCAGTGAAGTGTAGCTGGTAATCAGAGGGTGTTTTCACCCTAGAAATGGGTTAACATTTTCATACACCTGATGTTTCCCTGGTTTTATCCTGGAAAAGAAGCTGTATTGTGTGCTGTGACCACAGACTTTCGAGGTTACGCCCCACTTTGGGATGGAATACCAACGGCTTGTCGTCAGTGATATTCTGAAGATTGCCAGAATTGTCCCATTACACCCCACTTGTGTGATAGTGACATGCCAGTGTCATGCTGTCATCAACAGGTTACAAACACAGGGTATGTTCCTAGAGGTGATTGAACTTGCTGCCAAATCACCAAGGTTTATAGTGATTTTGGCCCTGATAGATCACGCAATTTCAAAGCTATTCTCACAAGAATACCTCACAAAATATATTGTACATCAGAGATTATGCCACTTGGAATATTCTCCTTATGTGGCCTAGGTTTATCCTTTTACATTTCAATCCTGTTTTAACGACCCTGAGACAGAGGGTTTATGAAAACGCAGTGGAAAAAGGAGAAACCAGCATTTTCTCCATTTTCCAACAATGTTTTCTGCCCAGTCAGTGAAAAATTCCACTTTTTTATACATTCAGGGCTTTAACTCTTTACCACACAACAAAATCCTAGACTGTACCATATTGAAAGGATTTGCAGATGACAAACAAATGTGACTCAAATATTGAAACATGTTTTGGGAAGGGTAGAAAACTTTGTGGGAAAAGGAGGAAATGCTGGTTACCAGCATTTTTTCCTTTTCTCACAATGTTTTCAAAAGCTTTCTTTTTCAGGGTCGTTAAAAGTTGGGATTGTGTGGTAAAAAGTTAAGCCTGATCATTGTTGTTCATTTAAATTGTGCACAGTTCTATTATTTTGAAAAGTGCAGTCTGATCTTAAATCCATGCTGTCTGTTGCTTCATTCTAGACAAAGATTAGACTAGAGATTACCTTTATTATACCCCCCACAACAAAGTGGAGGGGGGTATACTGGACTCGCCATGGCTATCTGTCCGTCTGTCTATCTGTCCATCCATCTGTCCATAGACACAAATTTGTCTGGTGAAATACTCTGACAGTTTTTCAGGTACTGAACTCAAATTTACACACCGTGTTCTAATATATATGAAGTTGTGCATGTGCAATTTTCATGACCCTGGTGCGATTTGTTGCGGAATTATCTGAATTGTGGAATTTTAAAAAAAGTTTGTGGAAAGGATGACACTGACAATGTTTTGGTTTGATCATTTTTTCTCAGTCGTGGCCCTTGAATTTTATAGTTTCTAAGTTTGTTTCCATGCTAGGCCCCAGCCACTTGGGGCCTTAGAAATAGGTGGCTGCCTTCACCTCTGTGGCATATGGGTGGTAAGAGTCCCCAGAAACATGGGAGACCAATATGGAGCATCACCCTTCTCCACCAGCTCTTCTTTGGTAGAGTTGTCTGTCTGTCAGGGCACCTCTCTTAACGAAGTGGAGGTTGGTATACTGGAATCGCTATGGCTGTCTGTCCGTCCGTCTGTCCGTAGACACAAATTTGTCCAGCAAAATACTCTGACAGTTTTTCAAGTACTGAACTAAAATTTACACACAGTGTTCTTATATACAGGGTGTCCAAAAAGTCGTGCACCATACTGAAAACACATTCATTGTTACAGATGCTCAAATTGAGCACCATTTTCAGTAATACAACGCTGTACTCTCCGCAAAAAGCTGTTTTGAACATTCTGTAGGGTATCCGCTGGGATGTTGTGAAAATGGTGCTCAATTTGAGCATCTGTAACAATAAATGTGTTTTCAGGATGGTGCACGACTTTTTGGACACCCTGTATATGAAGTTGTGCATGTGCAATTTTCATGACCCTGGTGCGATTTGTTGTGGAATTATCTTCCCTTGAACTTTTTTCAACTCGTACTTTTGTACTAAACCATTCTGCTTTCTGTGACAAAGACCTGTTTTGTGACAAGGAGCTGGTTGGGGGTATGATCACGTTTAGTGATAGCTCTAGTTTGACATGGATCATATATAGTGATAGAAAAACTTCTATTTCGTTTATTTGGCTTTGTTATCCCCTGCCGAATGCGATATAGTTTTAGCGTTGTCCGTCTGTCCGTCTGTCTGTCCGTCTTTCCGTCCGTGTGTTTGTGTCTCCATCCGGGAGAATATCTTCAATACCATTGGACAGAATTTCATGAAACTTTATACATGTGTTCAATAACCCATTCCACCAAAATGTTTTTTTTCTTTTCTTGATTCCATGCAAAATGGCAGACTGGGAGTGATTTTAAGTAACACGGTCAAAATGTATTTTTGATGTTTTGAGTCTTATCTTGAAAAATATACAGAGTTTGTACATTGAATTTGTCACATCTATCAACTACCATTAGGAAATGTAAGCAAAAACTTTTCATCCAGATTGACCATGCAACACCACAGTTATATATACTCTTGTTTTTTGTAATGCCGTGTCATGGAAAATTAGGGGGCTTGATGTATATTTCCAATATGGACCAATATCTCTTACCATAACAAAATGTTATGAAACTTCATTTTAATATTGTTTATCACAAGCCACAGACAATTATTATTTGTTTTTATTTCATGAAATACCACGTCATGAAAAAAGGGGGCTAAATGTTTCATTTCATCAGGGATCGTATATACACAAGATCCCTGATTTCATCATGGACCAATGACCATCTGGTCATAGGTCTTTCTAGGCAGATATCTTCTAAAATGCTTGACAAAAACTAATGGAAATTCATACACTTGTTCCTTATGATGTCTGCCGAGTTTTTTTGCCGTTTTGATATCCAATATGGTGTCATAGAAAAAGGGGGATTCATGTATATCTCCATTAGGGATCAGTATCTCTTTAACTCAGAATCCTACATGAACATTTACGAAACTTCATACATATTCCTTATGATAGTCCGCCAATAACATTATTTCAGCCTTTTTCATTAAATGTTATGTCATGGAAAAAGGGGGCTTGACGTATATTTTCATTATCAACAATATCTCTTTAACTACAGGACAAAATGTTGTGAAACTTCATCTTTATGTTGTTTATCATAAGCCACAGACAGTAGTCATTTGTTTTTATTTCATGAAATGCCATGTCATGAAAAAAGGGGGCTAAATGTATAATTTCATTATGGACCAGTAATAGTCTGTTTGCCCATCCCTCCGCCCAGACCGATATCTTGTAAAGTCCTTGACGAAAATTGATGAAACTTCATGCATATCTGCCATTGGATAGGTTGTTTATACTATTTTTTTCTATATATATAATGACGTGTCATGGAAAAAGGGGGCTTGATGTATATTTTGTTTTCATTTAATGAAATGCCATGTTATGGAAAAAAGAGACTAAATGTACAATCCCATTATGGACCTCTTATATATTTTATCATACTGCTTGCTACAGAAAAAAAACAGCAAAGTTGAAAAAAAAATCTATAAAATATATAAAGAAAAGTACAAAAAGATTGAAATATTTTAAGTATAAGAAAAAAAGAAGAAAAAAAAAGAAGAAATAATAATAAAAAAGAAATAATAATAGTAATAATAGTACAAAAAAAAAAAAGAGAAAAAGAAAACGATATATTTTATGGGATAAAAAGGGAAAAAAAGGATTTACCAAAAAAAAAAAAAATGTGTGTATATTTAGAAGTGATAGTTTGTGTGTGTTGTGTGTGTGAAGTGACTAGAGAACATTATGAATTTAATGTTACCAAAAGTTTGTGCTCATCCATAGTCCAGGAGATTTCAGTTCTTCACTTCCAAATCTCAAGCACTCATGTTTCAGATCTGAAACCAAAATGTGAAGAATAATCATCATGTTCATGCAATGTCAGATGTTCAGGAGTTTTGTTCTAGGAATATATAAGTAAAAAACTCCTAAGAGACTTTTGTAGATTGTTAAAGAAGGAAAGCTCAATTTCTAATATCCATGTGTAACATGATGTTTTGTTAGAAGTCCATAATTCATAAATGAAAAAAGAAATGATTTAATGTCTTATGCTTTGTCGGATGGTCTTGTGTGAGAACATACTTGTTATTTTTGGTATGCAGTAACATTTGGCAAACCTTTCTACCAGGATTGTTGAAATTATAGCTGTTGGTCAAAAGTAATCCTGCTTTGGGAAAGACTGCATTATAGCCCTTGAGTCAAATGTTATGAAATGAGAAAAAAATCATTGAACATATTTTCATTTAGTCAATACTTTTACAACTCTTTCAAGAAACCATGACACATTTACAACACAATTTCCTCTTGATGACCATTTGGAAGGCAATTTGAAAACTTTTTCATCCATGTCCAAGAGAAATCACATTATTCTAACCAGATTTAAGTTTCCAAGCTTAAAACCTCACAGAAAGGGTCATAAAGAACAAACATTCATAGTCTAGGATAGTTTATTGGACACTATAGTCTTACTGAGTCATATTGCAAAGGAATTATGCTACAAATGAAGAGCCCTAGTCCCTGTTTCTTAGTCATACTCACTTATTTCAAAATCAATAAGATAGTGATGCTAAAGGCAGTTTACTGGAACCACAGGTCATTGTTATGGATTCCTTTGTTTTTCTCATTATTGCTTTACATTATTCTATGCTTTTCTTCATGCTGAATTTAAGACTTGTTTATAACAAAGGCATTCTAGAAATTGTAGAACCCTAGTTATGATTTCTGTGCTTGGGCCTTCTTTATTAAATCTAAAGAATACTGGAACCACACGTCATTTTACTATATTGCTCTGTGTATGTAAAATGTAATTTTATTGCTATCACTTTTCTACTTTTGGGAATTGGAAGAGAGAGTATTCTTAGTGTAGATGGGTTGGTTAAAGTTGTGTTGGATTTGGAATGGCAGGAAGTATTTTGGATTGTGGGTTGGGTATTGGTTGTGTGTTGGGTTTTGGTGGGGAGGGGGTAGGTGGGCTTGGGAAAGGTTGGGGGTGGGAATGTTTGTGGAGGGAAGGGGGTGGGTTTGGGAAGGGGTAGGGTTCGGGTAGCGGTGGGAATGGGTGGGTTTGGAGGGGTAGTATGTAGGTAGATAGTGCTATGTTTGACTGGTTGTAACCATGAATTAGCATTGCATATAATCAGCCATTATTTTCAGTTAAATTACCAAAAACGCTTGACATAAAAGTTTTCGTTGTCATAGTTTAATTTCTAATTTCATTTCAGAGCTTTTTGGAATTTTAAAAAAAGTTTGTGGGAAGGATGACATTGACAATGTTTTGGTTTGATCATTTTTTTCTCAGTTGTGGCCCTTGAATTTTATAGTTTCTAAGTTTGTTTCCATGCTGGGCCCCCACCACTTGGGGCCTTAGAAATAGGTGGTTGCCTTCGCCTCTGTGGCACATGAGTGGTGAGAGTCCCCAGAAACAGAGGAGACCAATATGGAGCATCACCCTTTTCCACCAGCTCTTCTTTGGTAGAGTTGTGTGTCTGTCAGGGCACCTGTGTTATTTTTGTGTGCATGCTCCAAAGCCCTGAGTTGACTATCTAAATTTTGCTTATATGTCACTTAAATTTCAGCCTTAATAAGACGGCATGCAGGATTGAGGGTTTACATACCACTACATACAAGGTCACAGCAAGGGCTTAAAGGTCCATGTGAACTTGTCCCTGGTTGAATTGTTTTACATGGATTCCTTTTCTGTCTCATCCTTTGCAAAGAGTTTCATAGTCATAGCTCTACTGGCCTTCTGTTTAAAGAGCCCATGCCATATCGTGATTTTGGTCGGCTGCCTATCTGTCCATCTGTCTTTCTGTTCTTTTTTATACCCCTGCAAAACGAATGTTTTCGGGGTATACTGGAATCAGCCTGTCTGTCCGTGTGTCCGTCAGTGTGTCCATCTGTGTACAAAATACTGTCAAAGCGCTGGCGGGGGTATAAAGTCACATTCAGTGACAGCTCTAGTTTTTCTTATTTACACAGGAACATCCGCATTTTAGGTCCAGTTTTCCTAAACTTTGTGCAGTTTCTTTTTATCATGAATAGCTTTTATCCTATTGAATTTGAAGAAAAACTCATGATTTGATGGGGAAAAGCCATGTAAAGTTAAAAATTTGCAGTTCTTGTGTACATACTTGAATATGCATCTTTTGTCCAGTTCTCTTGAAATTTGCACCATCACAGAGTTGAACCTGATTGAAAATGGAGAAAAGTCCAATGATCAGTTTAGGAAAAGCTGCCATTTGATGACTTTTTCTTGTTTACTCAACAAAGTCGACAGTTTTTGTCCCATTGCTTTGAAACTTGCAGGGATTAGAATCAACTTTTGTTTGATTCCAAAACATGTTTTGAGAAGTTATACCCACATTATTTTGATACAAGTGTGACTCCTCTTTCGCTTTTGATGTGGAGTTCTGGAATGCAGGGTTAAAGGTGATTCTTGGGTTATGACAGGGCTGGTGGCTCAATAGCAAAGTAAGGTTCTACAATATTTATCCTCTTAACTAGTTAACTTCAGTGGATATATATTTCAGTTTGATGTCCACTTTGCTGTTAAATGAAAATTACAGGTTTGCTCTAGAACTCACCTGAAATAGAAAAAAAAGACACTGCTTATTCTTCATTTTGTTGCCGTTCTTCCCCCCCCCACCCTTCCTGCCTTTTTCCTAACTGGATCTGAACCTACTGCACAGTCAATCAAATTTCTAAGCTCACACAATTTAGGTGGACATAAAATAGTCCTAATATTATTATTCAGGGACACTGCTGTTCAATAATTTTATCTAAAAGTTCTTTCCATTTTGCTGAGTACAGTATTACTAAACTTGTATGGCAGATTATATTTCATGTGAATTCATCATCTTGCCAAACCATGAAAAAGCTTTATTTATTAAAGTATAACCTTGATCAACTTTCAAAGGTAAAAAAGTAACCAAATAAGTTTGAAAAAGTCTTTGGTGGCATTTCATTTGTGTAATCCTGCCTAATTTTGGCATTGATAGTATTTTCCTTTCAGGCTGTTATATGAAAAATAATACATATAAACAATGTTGGACACCAAATCTATTCTTTTCTTACAAAAACAGAACAATTTCTGATTATTTAGGGAATTCCCTGAAGAATTATAACACCAATATTGCACCTTTTATAAGGAATTTGACCTGTATATTGCAACATGTATATGTGTTTGAAATAACCTATTATTGAGGGTAATTCTTTGATTTTTCAATAGAATATTGTTCGGAATCGATGTACCACTGTTTGAAGTAGCATATTATTGAGAGTAATTTTCTGATTTTTCAATAGAATATTATTCTCAACCAATGTACGACTGTTTGAAGTAGTGTATGAATGAGGGTATTTTTAGGATTTTTTATAAGAAAACTGTCCAGAAACGAAATATCAGTGTTTGAAGAAACATAATGAATGAGGGTATTTTTAGGATTTTTTAATGGAATACTGTCTGGAACCGATGTATCTGTGTTTGAAGTAGCATATGAATGGGGTACTTTTAAAATATTTTATAAGATTACTGTCCAAAACCTATGTATCAGTGATTGAAGTAACATATGAACGAGGGTATTTTCAGGAGTTTTTAATGGAATACAGGGTTCGAAATTCCCACATATTTACTCGCAAAATGCGTGTCAGAATTTGAAAATGCGAGTTGAAATTTCAAGCACTCGATAAAAAATTTGAGTGCAAATTATTGAAGAACAATTACCAAAATGTGCTAAATTTCATATGTGCGTTCTGGATAAACATGGGTGATGTCACACTGAGAATACTCTTCAACGGCTGTTGATTATTTTACATGTCACCATTGAAGCCTCAGAGTTGTTGTTCCTTATCCGAGTTTCATGAGCAAAGTGCGTTCGTCTGCACTGACGGCCAGTACTACGATTTTGCGTTTTTTATAGGGAAAAAACGGTAGGCGAATTCAATCTCTGATTATAAAACAGAAATATTTGTCAATTTTTCATGAAAAGATAATTATCATACACAAATAACAACGAGAAGCAAGTTGGACGTGGTGGACTCGCTAAACCAGTTATCGGACACGCAGTTATTCAGATGTGATACGTCTGTAATTCATTCACAAAATCGTCCACCATTGTAAATTTTATAGAAATTTAACATGGTTTGAGAACAGATATTCAGCTGGAATTGAATTGATAGTTAAATGATGGTTTTGATATTAATTAACATTCCTTTTTTGTTTAGTTGTTGTCTCTAGTTGACAGGTTACGTAATAGAATAGAATTGAACAGTTTGTACTGGCCATTCGTTCTTTACCATTGGTAGGCATGCTGGGCTTCAAAAAAGAAAAATGCGAATCCAAATTTAATTTTGCGAGTGGAAAAAAAAAGCTACTTGCTAAAATTGCCAGTGGATAGAAAAATGAAATTCGAACGCTGGAATACTGTCCAGAATCGATGTATCTTTGTTGGAAATGGCGCATGAATGAGGGTATTTTTAGGATTTTTTAATTATATACTGTCCGGAACCAATGTATCTGTGTTGGATGTAGCGTATGAATGAGGGCATTTTTAGGATTTTTATGCCCCCCCCTTCAACGAAGTGGGGGTATATTGCTTTGCTAATGTCGGTCGGTCGGTCGGTTGGTCAGTTGGTCGGTAGACCTTACCTTGTCCGGATGATAACTAGACACAGAATTGACTTAGGTTTGTCAAATTTGGCACAGATATGCGTCTCAGAGTGCAGATGATCCCCATTGATTTTGAGGTCAATCGGTCAAAGATCAAGGTCACAGTGACCTTCAACATGTTGATATATGGACCAAACCTTGTCCGGATGATAACTAAACACAGAATTGACCTAGGTTCGTCAAATTTGGCACAGACATTTGTCTCGGAGTGTAGATGATCCCTATTGATTTTGAGATCAATCGGTGAAAGGTCAAGGTCACAGTGACCGTCAACATGTTGATATATAGACCAAACCTTGTCCGGATGATAACTAGACACAGAATTGACCTAGGTTCGTCAAATTTGGCACAGACAGGCGTCTTGAATTGTAGATGATCCCTATTGATTTTGAGGTCAATCGGTGAAAGGTCAAGGTCACAGTGACCGTCAACATGTTGATATATAGACCAAACCTTGTCCGGATGATAACTAGACACAGAATTGACCTAGGTTCGTCAAATTTGGCACAGACATTTGTCTCGGAGTGCAAATGATCCCTATTGATTTTGAGGTCAATCGGTCAAAGGTCAATGTCACAGTGACCGTCAACATGTTGATATATAGACCAAACCTTGTCCGGATGATAACTAGACACAGAATTGACCTAGGTCCGTCAAATTTGGCGCAGACATGCATCTTGGAGTGCAGATGATCCCTATCGATTTTGAGATTAATCCATCAAAGGTCAAAGTCACAGTGGCCTTCAACTTAATGATATTTAGACCTAACCTTGTCCTGATGATAACTAGACACAGAATTGACCTAGGTCCTTCAAATTCTTAGATATTCATCTTGGAGTGTAAATGATTCCTATCGATTTTAAGGTTAATCCGTGCCAAAAAGAAAATCGATAACCCAGTCTGTGTATCGGCAACTGTTTACAATCTTGTATGTATACACACGGCGGTGTGTATAATTATGCGAACTGTTGTCAGATTATCACGTTTAACAATTGAAGTGGGGTATAAATCAAAAAGATGACGTCGATATTTCCCAATCAATTCTTTTTATATTAGTTTATGAACTGTGCCACCTCCTGTATCAATGTGGCAGTAGGGGGGCATGACTGTTTTACAAACAGATATCTTGTTCAATAGAATATTGTCTGGTTCTGGAACCAATGTGTCACTGTTTGTAGTAGGGTATGAATGAGGGTATTTTAGTTTTTTTTTATTAAAATACTGTCTGGAGCCAATGTATCAGTGTTTGAAGTAACATTTAATTGAGAGTATTCTTAGGATTTTTCTGTGGAATGCTGTCTACCCATGGCAGGATGACATTTTTTAACTCTTTACCAAACTACAAAATTTTAGACATGTCCAAATTCAAGGCATTTGCAGACGACAAAAAAAGTGAGCCAAATTTGAAATCGGTTCATCGAAGGGTAGAAACAATGTGGTGAGAGGAGGAAATGCTGGTTTCCAGAATTTTCTCTTTTTTTCTACATGCTTTTCAAAAGCTTTCTTTCTCAGGGTCGTTAAAGTGTGGTAAAGGGTTCAAGTCTTTGCGGACGGTGTAGATAAATATCAGACTTCAAAGAACGTGCAGTCTGATCTTTGATCTATACCATCCGCAGGTGAACTATGATCAAAATCGTATTCGTAGAAAGCTACTTCTGTTTTGCCTAAAAATGGTAAGAACATACTTAGGGCCCGTTTATTTCAAGATAGAAGACCCGTCCACACAGGATCTATATTACAAACAGTTTAGATCCCTCCACCGTAGTCTTATTTATAAAACCTGCCGCATGTTGTTTTTCATTTTGACTTTCGTCATGTACTGGGGTCTTGTCTCGTTTGATTATCGAAAGAGGTTTTGTTAGTCATTAGGGTTCGTTATGCAATCGTCAGCATGTTTGAAAAACATGGCGGCGGCACCATCTGCAATCCAACATGATACAGTTTTATTCAATTTCGGAATTAACCTGGCTAATTCAGCAAAACAGCGGCTGAATAATTTCTAATAAAAATGGTCCTAAAGGTAAAATAAGTTCTTTTACGTAGTTGTAACGTTGTTTGAATGACCAGATTTGGTAATAGGCACTAACTAGGTTCTGGCAATGGTAGGCAGATGGATCGCGGGTAGTGGGTGTGTGGGTGTCAGCGTTATATACTTAACCCCGGATATAACGCTGTTGTCGACCGTGGCTCCCACTGGCAGCGTTATAACAGGGTTCCACTGTATATTGTCTGGAACCTATGTATCTGTGTTCGAAGTAGTGTATGAATGAAGGTATTTTTAGGATTTTTTAGTAGATTATTATCCAGAACCTATGTATCTGTGTTTGAAGTAGTCTATGAATGAGGGTATCTTTAGGATTTTTTATTAGATTATTGTCCGGAACCTGTGAAATAGCATATGAATGAGGGTATTTGTAGGATTTTTTAATGGAATATTGTCCATATTGATGTATCTTTATTTGAAGTAGCATGAATGAGGATATCTTTAGGATTTTTTAATAAGATATTGCCCTGAACCAATGTATCTGTGTTTGAAGTAGTGTATGAATGAGGGTATTTTTAGGATTTTTTGATAGAATATTGTCCGGAACCAATATATTTGTGTTTGAAGTAACATATGTATGAGGGTATTTTTAGGATTTTTCAAAAGAATAATTGTTGTCTAGAACTTATGAACCTAGAGCATAGATGCTTGGTATGAAGCATGAACCCTTCACCACACAGTCCACACTTATAACAACCCTGGGAAAGAAGTCTTTTGAAAATATTGTAGGAAAAGGAGAGCATTTTCTCCTTTTCCCACAATGTCTGCTATCCTTCTTAACCCTTTACCACACAATCCCGACTTTTAACAACCCTCAGAATGAAAGCTTTTGCAAACATTGAGGGAAAAGGAGAAAATGCTGGTAACCAGCATTTTCTCCTTTTCTCACAATGTTTTATTATCTTTTCAGACAAATGTCATTACTTTTGCCACATTTACTATATTCTCTGGAAATGCTTCCAATTTGGATTTGTCTAAAATTTTGTCATGTGGTAAAGAGTTAAAACAAATTTTACTTTTTGAGTCACTTTGTGTTGTCAGCATAATGCTTTCAATTTTGACTAGTCTAAAATTTTGTCATTTATTTAAGAGTTACGGTTGTTTTAAACTGTGCTCTTTGGAGAAATAATTCTGCCTGATTGTCACATTTGTATAGTGTTGTAATTTTTTTCTTTTGTTTTTCAATCTTCTTGACTGGAACCAAGAAGTCTAAGATGGTATGTCCTTATACTAAAGATTTCCTGAATGAATATTTTTTCTGTTCTTCTCATCTGAAATCATTGAGCCTAGAATCTTAAAATAAGTTTCTTCAAGTTCTGCCATAGGGGTCAAAATTGGCCCTGTACCAAGGGTCTGTTGCAGTACATCGAGTTCTATAATTTTTTATTTAATCTTGTATGGAGAGTTTAAGCTGAAAGTTTAAATGTTTAGTACATAGCATTAAAAGGGCACTCTTTAGCTTAGTTGTTGAAGTCCTGCACATAGGGTCAAAGATGGCCTGTTCCTAAGGTCTGTTGTACATTTACATGGGGTTCTATAGTTTTTTTTTTTTAAATCTTTGTGGCTGAACCTTGGGAGATGTTGGGTAAGTATGAAGCAACATATAATCATTCTTTACCTTAGATGTTTAAGTCCTACACATGGGGGGGTCAAAGATGGCCCTGTTCCCAAATTCTGTTGTCTGTTGTTGTTCTGTAAGTTTTTTAAAAAACTTTTTGGCCAAAACTGTGAAGATGTTAGGCCAAAGAGTCTAAATAATAAGTTTTAGCATCAGTACATAATTATTCATAGAAGTTGTTCAAATCCTGCACATGGGGTCAAATATGGCCCTGTTCTCATGGTCTGTGGTTGTACTTGAGGTTCTATAATTTTTAAAATCTATTAGGCTGACACTATTGAGAATATAGACCTAACAGTCTGAATATCTAGTATATAAAATAAAAAGGTAATTATTAATCTAAGTTGTTCAAATTCTGCAAATGATGTCAAAGATTGCCCTATTTTTTCCAATGTCTGTTGTTGTACTTTGGGTTCTATGAGGTTTTTTTTATACACCGCTGGAGGGGATGTATATTGGTGTCATCTTCTCCGTCTGTCCGTCCCTCCGTCCCTTCATCCGTCCGTACGTACGTCTATTTCTTTTGAATGCAACTCCTCCAACATTTCTTGATGGATTTGGATGAAATTTTCACAGAATGTTTCTCATCATGTGACCTATTGCATATTGTCAGGGTTTTGCAATGCTGCAGCATATATTGTGACGATGGCACTCTTGTTTTCAATGTTTTTGGCTGAAACTATGGAGATATTAGACCTAAGAGTCTGAATATCTAGTATATAAAATAAAAAGATAATTATTTTCAAAGTTGTTCAAGTCCTGCACATGGGGTCAAAGATTGCCCTGTTCCTAAGGTCTGTTTTTGTACATGTACATTGGGGGGTTCTATCCTTATTTTTTAATCTTTTTGGCTGAATCTGTGGAAATGTTAGGCCAAAGACTGAATATTAAGTATCTAGCATCAAAAGATACTTATTCATCAAAGTAGTTCAAGTCCTGCACATGGGGTCAAAGATGGTCCCGTTCCTAAGGTCTATTGCTGTACTTGGGTTTATATAATTTTTGTCTTTTTTAAAAACTTTTTGGCTGAAACTATGGAGATGTTTGGGGAAAAGCTCTGAATATTAAGTATGTAGCATCAAAAATTAATTATTCATCTAAGTTGTTCAAGTCCTGCCCCGAGTGTCAAAAATGGCCCTGTTCTGGAAGTCTAGTGGCTTGGAAAAATATTGTGCAGAGTACTGGTAAAAAGAAACTCCAGGAAAGCATGGATAGGTGCTTGGCAGCAGCTATATAACTGAAATAATGATGAAAACTGCATTTAATACCATACAATCAATCAATTAACGTCCATCCATCCTGACAGATATCTTCTATAACCAGTGACGAAAATTAATGAAACAAGATTTATGAGATCTTTATCATAGTTTGCTGTCATGGATAAAATCAAGCATTCTCCCAATAAGCTTTTCCCAATAAGAACAATAACGGTAACTCTGCATGGACTGTAACTGGACAAATCAGCCCATACTCATTTCGACCGGCAACAAAATCGGCGCGTACTGCTTTCGGCATACAATTTCATGAAAACAATGGTATGATTACTATTTCTGCATATTATTTGTCAAGCTGTACGCTAAGGTTGTAAGCCCACAGTTAAACACAAAATCTAGGATTTTTTTGTTTAATTTAGTCTGAAACTGTGTGTCCGGGTGGGGGGGAAATACATAGGTATTACGACACTTACCCATATCGCCCATAACTACCCATAAAGTGCAAATTTTGCAGTAGTTATCGTATTTAACTCTGCCTAGAAGCTTCAGAGGGACAAAACCTTCTGTCATGGGTATGTTTATTATTACTATTATTATTTCTATCTGTGATGCAACATTACAAATAATTGAACTGTCCCTCTAAGGCTCCTATATGTGGATTATATCACTTACCATAATAGCCCAAAATTCACAATACCGCCTGTCACTGGAAAATCATTTTTTCTTACTGTCAGTGATGCAATATTAAAATACATAGATTGGCATAAAACAATCTCCGGTAGGACTTTTTCAGAGGAGTACTGACATCTACCCTTATAGCCCAATATTAACTGTAGTTTGCATGGTTAAGTATTAGAATAAAGTTAAGTGAGGCATTACCACTTGACAAATTGTTGCATGGTTAATCAAAACAATAAGCTTCAGTTGGGCAGTACCTTGAGACACAAGAAATTTTGTTTTCTATTGCTTTATTTTTCTTTCCCCATGCAACATGACAAATATGACGTTACAATTGAACGACCCTCTGGAGCCCCTTTATTGGGATTGTGACACCTTAGCCTACAGGCTATTATTTACAGTGGTTACCAGGGATAATAAAAACAATAAGACTCAGTGGGGAAGTACCAACAGGTACAATTTTTTTTTTTTTGCCCTGAAAGGAATATTTACATATTTAACGTAATTATTGACCAACCCCTCTGTGGTCCGTTCTTTTGGATTGTGACACCTACCCCTGTAGCCCATTATGTACAGTTGATATTAGGGATGATAAAAACAATAAGCTTCAGTGGGGCAGTACCACCAGGCACTAGAATTTGTTATGTTTTTATGTCGATGAGGAAAAATTACTAATACATGTATAATGTAATCATTGACCGACCACTCTAGGGCCCCTTCATTAGGATTATGACACATTACCATATAGCTTATGATTTACACTGAATATCAGGGAAAGTAAAAAACAATAAGCTTCAGTGGGGCAGTACCACCAGACACAATATTTTTTTCTTCTCTTTCAATCCCTGTGGTAAAATCACAAATAAAACGTAAATATTGACCGACCCCTCTGAAACCCCTTTTAAGGGATTGTGACACCTACCCACACAGTTTTTTATTTACAGTGTATATCAGGGATAAGAAATATAATAAGCTTCACTGGGGCAGTACCCCCAGACACAGGATTTTTTTTTCTTTTGTTTTTCCATTCCTGAGGCAAGATGACAAATTTAATGTACTTATTGACCACCCCTTCTAGGGCCCCTTCATTGGGATTGTGATACCTACTCCTATACCCCATTATTTACAGTGGATATCAGGGATAACAAAAGCAATAAGATTGAGTGGGGCAGTACCACCAGACAGGATTTTTCTTAGATCTTTTTATCCTTGAGACAAAAATAACAAATTTGATGTTATTATTGACTGACACCTCTTTGGCCCATTTATTGGGACTGTGACACCTACCCCTTAAGTCCATTATGTACAGTGGATATTGGGGATAATAAAAACAATAAGCTTCAGTGGGGCAGTACCACCAGACACAATATTTTTTTTTTCTTCTCTTTCAATCCCTGTGGTAAAATCAATAATAAAACATAATTATTGACCGACCCCTCTGAAGCCCCTTTTAAGAGATTCTGACACCTACCCATACATTTTTTAATTTTCAGTGTATATCAGGGATAAAAAATTTAATAAGCTTCAGTGGGGCAGTACTACCAGACACAAGAAATTTTTTCTTTTGTTTTTCTATTCCTGAGGCAAAATTACAAATTTAATATACTTAATGACCAGCCCCTCAAGGGCCCCTTTATTGGGATTGTGACACCTACTCCTATACCCCATTAGTTAGAGGGGATATCAGGGATAAAAGCAATAAGATTGAGTGGGGCGGTACCACCAGACACAGGATTTTTTTTTTTCTTTTGTTTTTCCATTCCTGAGGCAACATTACAAATTTAATGTACTTATTGACTAGCCCCTCTAGGGCCCCTTTCATTGGGATTGTGACACCTACTCCTATACCCCATTATTTACAGTGGATATCAGGGATAACAAAAGCAATGAGATTGAGTGGGGCAGTACCACCAGACACAGGATTTTTCTTAGATCTTTTTATACTCTAGACAAAAATAACAAATTTGATGTTATTATTGAGTGACCCCTCTTTGGCCCATTTATTGGGATTGTGACACCTACCCTTGTAGTCCATTATGAACAGTAGATATTGGGGATAATAAAAACAATAGGCTTCAGTGGGGCACTACAACCAGACACAATATTTTTTTTCTTCTCTTTCAATTCCTGTGGTAAAATCACAAATAAAACGTAATTATTGACCGACGCCTCTGAAGCTCCTTTTAAGGGATTGTGACACCTACCCAAATAGTTTTTAATTTTCAGTGTATATCAGAGATAAAAAATATAATAAGCTTCAGTGGGGCAGTACTACCAGACACAAGAAATTTTTTCTTTTGTTTTTCTATTTTTGAGGCAAAATTACAAATTTTAC
The DNA here is from genome assembly GCA_946811185.2 of Hippopus hippopus. Classification (NCBI taxonomy): domain Eukaryota; kingdom Metazoa; phylum Mollusca; class Bivalvia; order Cardiida; family Cardiidae; genus Hippopus; species Hippopus hippopus. The sequence continues at coordinate 48,226,877 of OX328100.1, forward strand.
GTACTTAATGACCAGCCCCTCAAGGGCCCTTTCATTGGGATTGTGACACCTACCCCTATACCCCATTATTTACAGTGGATATCTGGGATAACAAAAGCAATAAGATTGAGTGGGGCGGTACCACCAGACACAGGATTTTTTTTTTTTTTCTTTTGTTTTCCATTCTTGAGGCACCATTACAAATTTAACGTACTTATTGACTAGCCCCTCTAGGGCCCCTTCATTGGGATTGTGACACCTACTCCTATACCCCATTATTTACAGTGGATATCAGGGATAACAAAAGCAATAAGATTGAGTGGGGCAGTACCACCAGACACAGGAATTTTCTTAAATTTCTTTTATCTTTCAGAAAAAAAAAAACCCCACATTTGATTGTATTATTGAGTGGCCCCTCTGGGGCCCATTTATTCGGATCGTGACACCTACCTTAGTAGTGCATTATGTACAGGGGATACTGGGAATAATAAAAACAATAAGCTTCAGTGGGGCAGTACCACCAGACCCAAAAATTTATTCTTCTCTTTTCATTCCTGCGGTAAAATCACAAAGAAAACGTCATTATTGACCAACGCCTCTGTAGCCCCTTTTAATGGATTGTGACACCTACCCATACAGCTTTTTATTTACAGTGCATATTAAGGATAATAAAAATTATAAGCCTCATTGGGGTAGTACCACCAGAGACATTTTTTTTTTAATGTTTTTGCTGAGGCAAAATTACAAATTTTACGTACTTATTGACCAGCCCCTCTAGGCCCCCTTCAATGGGATTGTGACACCTACCCCTGTATCCCATTATTTACAGTGGAAATCAGGGATAATAAAAGCAATAAGATTGAGTGGGGCAGTACCACCAGACACAGGATTTTTCATAAATTTTTTTTATCTCTCAGAAAAAAATACAAAAATTGATGGTATTATTGAGTGACCCCTCTGGGGCCCATTTATTGGGATTGTGACACCTACACCAGTAGTGCATTATATACAGGGGATATTGGGGATGATAAAAACAATAAGCTTCAGTAGGGCAGTACCACCAGACCCAAAAATTTATTCTTCTCTTTTTATTCCTGCGGTAAAATAACAAAAAAAAAAACATAATTATTGACCGACCCCTCTGCAGCCCCTTTTAAGGGATTGTGACAACTACCCATACAGCTTTTTATTTACAGTGCATATCAAGGATAATAAAAATAATAGGCTTCACTGGGGCAGTACCACTAGACACAAGATTTTTTTTTTTCCTGAGGCAAAATTACAAATTTAACATTCTTATTGACAAGTCCCTCTAGGGCACCTTCAATGGGATTGTGACACCTACCCCTATACCCCATTATTTACAGTGGATATCAGGGATAATAAAAGCAATAAGATTGAGTGGAGCAGTACCACCACACACAGAATTTTTCTTAAATTTCTTTTATCCTTCAGACAAAAATACCACATTTGTTTGTATTATTGAGTGACCCCTCTAGGGCCCATTTATTGGGATTGTGACACCTACCCTAGTAGTGTATTATGTACAGGGGATATTCAGAATAATAAAAACAATAAGCTTCAGTGGGGCAGTACCACCAGACCCAAAAATTTATTCTTCTCTTTTCATTCCTGCGGTAAAATCACATAGAAAAAATCATTATTGACCGACCCCTCTGCAGCCCCTTTTAAGGGATTGTGACACCTACCCATACAGCTTTTTTTTTACAGTGCATATCAAGGATAATAAAAATTATAAGCCTCTTTGGGGTAGTACCACTAGACACAAGATTTTTATTTTTTTCCTGAGGCAAAATTTTAATTTAACGTTCTTATTGACCAGCCCCTCTAGGGCCCCTTCAGTGGGATTGTGACACCTACCCCTATACCCCATTATTTACAGTGGATATCAGGGATAATAAAGGCAATAAGATTGAGTGGGGCAGTACCACCACACACAGAATTTTTCTTAAATTTCTTTTATCCTTGAGACAAAAATACCAAATTTGATGGTATTATTGAGTGACCCCTCTAGTGACCATTATTTGGGATTGTGACACCTACCCCAGTAGTATATTATGTACAGTGGATATTGGGGATAATATAAACAATAAGCTTTAGTGGGGCAGTACCACAAGACCCAAGAAATTTTTTTTCTCTTTTTATCCACGTGGTAAAATCACAAAAAAACATAATTATTGACCGACCCCTCTGCAGCCCCTTTTAAGGGATTGTGACACCTATGCGTATAGTTTTTTATTTACAGTGCATATCAAGGATAATAAAAATAATAGGCTTCACTGGGGCAGTTCCACTAGACACAAGATTTTTTCTGTTTTTGTTTTTTGTTTTTTCCTGAGGCAAAATTACAAATTTAACATTCTTATTGAAGGGGCCTCTCTAGGGCACCTTCAGTGGGATTGTGACACCTACCCCTATATCCCATTATTAACAGTGGGTATCAGGGATAATAAAAGCAATAACATTGACTGGGGCAGTACCGCAAGACACAGGATTATTCTTAAATTTCTTTTATCCTTCAGAAAAAAATACAAAAATTTGATGGTATTATTGAGTGACCCCTCTGGGGCCCATTTATTCGGATTGTGACACCTACCCTAGTAGTGCATTATGTACAGTGGATACTGGGAATAATAAAAACAATAAGCTTCAGTGGGGCAGTACCACCAGACCCAAAAATTTATTCTTCTCTTTTTATTCCTGCGGTAAAATCACAAAGAAAACGTCATTATTGACTGATCCCTCTGCAGCCCCTTTTAATGGATTGTGACACCTACCCATACAGCTTTTTATTTACAGTGCATATCAAGGATTATAAGAATTATAAGACTCATTGGGACAGTACCACCAGACACATTTTTTATTTTTGTTTTTGCCGAGGCAAAATTACAAATTTTACGTACTTACTGACCAGCCCATCTAGGGCCCCTTCATTGGGATTGAGACACCTACCCCTATACCCCATTATTTACAGTGGATATCTGGGATATCAAAACAAATAAGACTGAGTGGGGCAGTACCACCAGACACAGGATTTTTCTGCTATCTTTTTATGCTTGACACAAAAGAACAACTTTGATGTTCTTATTGACTGACCTCTCTGGGGCCCATTTATTGGGATTGTGACACCTACCCCTGTAGCCCATTATGTACAGTTGATATTAGGGATAACAAAAACAACAAGCTTTAGTGGGGCAGTACCACCAGACCCAGGAATTTTTTCTTCTCTTTCTATCCCTGTAATAAAATCAGAAATAAAACGTAATTATTGACCCACACCTCTGCAGCCATTTTCGAGGGATTGAGACACCTACCCAAACAGCTTTTTATGTACAATGCCTATCAGGGATAATAAAGACAGTAAAGTTTAGTGGGGCAGTACCACTGGACAATAGATTTTTTTTTTGTGTTTTTGTTTTCTATTCCCAAAGCAAAATTACAAATTTAACATACTTATTGACCAGCCCCTCTAGGGCCCCTTCATTGGGATTGTGACAAAAACCCCTATACCCCATTACTTACAGTGGATATCAGGGATAACAAAACAAATAAGATTGAGTGGGGCAGTACCACCAGACAAAGGATTTTTCTGCTTTCTTTTTATCCTTAAGACAAAATAACAACTTTGATGTTGTTATTGACTGACCCCTCTGGTGCCCATTTATTGGGATTGTGACACCTACCCCTGTAGCCCATTATGTACAGTGGATATTAGTGATAATAAAAACAACAAGCTTTAGTGGGGCAGTACCACAAGACCCAAGAATTTTTTTTCTCTTTCTATCCCTATGCTAAAATCACAAATAAAACATAATTATTGACCAACCCCTCTGCAGCGCTTTTCAAGGGATTGAGAGACCTACCCATACAGCTTTTTTTCTTACAGTGCATATCAGGGATAATTAAAATGATAAGCTTTAGTGGGGCACTACCACAACACACAAGATTTTTTGTTTGGTTTTTCTAATCCTGAGGCAAATTACAAATTTAATGTACTTATTGACCAGCCCCTCTAGGGCCCCTTCATTGATATTGTGAGACCTACCCTTATACCCTATCATTTACCGTGGATATCAGGGATAACAACATTTTTAGTTGATATAAGTGATAGAAAAAACATAGGCTTCAATGGGGCAGTACCACAAGAAACAAGAATTTTGTTTTTGTTTTGGTTTTCCATCCCTAAGCCAAAATTACAAGTATGCCGTAAGTATTGACAGACCCCTCTGGAGCCCTTTTATCGTGATTGTGATACCTAAGCCTATAGCCCATTATTTACAGTGGTTATCAGGGATAATGAAAACAATAAGCTTCAGTGGGGCAGTACCACCAGACAAAAGATTTTTTTTGTTTCCTTTTATTTTTCAATTCCAGAGGCAAAATTACAAATATGATGTACTTATTGACCAACCCCTCTGGAGGCCCTTTATTGGGATTGTGGCACCTACCCCTAAAACCCATTGTTTACAGTGAATATCAGGGATAATTAAAACAATAAGATTGAGTGGGGCATTACCACCAGACACAGGATTTTTCTTATTTTCTTTTATCTTTGAGACAAAAATAACAAATGTTATGTTATTATTGAACGACCCCATCAGGGACCCATAAATTGGGATTGTGACACCTACCCCTGTAGCCCATTATTTACATGGGATATCAGGGATAATAAAAACAATGAGTTTCAGTGGGGCAGTACCACCAGACACAAGAATTTGTTTTGAATTCTATCCCTGAGGAAAATTTACAAATACATGTATAACGTAATCATTCACTAACCCATCAGGAGCCCCTTTACAGGGATTGTGACACCTTACCCTATAGTTTATTATATACAGTAGATATTAGTGATAATCAAAACAATAATATTCAGTGGGGCAGTACCACCAGACACATGGAATTTCATTTGTTTTTATATACCTGAGAAAAAAATCACAAATACGGCCCTATTATTGACAGACCCCTCAGGAACCCATTCATTGGGATTGTGACACTTACCCCTGTAGCCCATTTTTTACATGGGATATCAGGGATAATAAAAACAATGAGCTTCAGTAGGGCAGTACAACCAGACACAAGATTTTTTTTTTTGAGTTTCTTTCTCTGAAGGGAAAATTACAAATTCAAAGTAAACATTAATCATCCTCTCTGCAGTCCTTTACAGGGATTGTGACTCCAACCCATACAGTCAATTATTTAAATTGGATATTAGGAATAATGAAGAAAATAAGTTTAAAAGGGGCAGTACTACTAGACACAGATTTTTTGTTTGTTTGTTTGTTTGTTTGTTATTCTTTCCCTTACGCATAATTACAAGTATGACATTATTATTGACCAGCCCCTATAGGGCCCAATTATTGGGATTGTGACACATATCCCTATAGCCCATTATTTACAGTGGATATCAGGGATGATAAAAACAAGAAGCTTCAGTGGGGCAGTACCACCAGACACAGGATTTTTTTTTTTTTTTTTTTGTTCTGTTTTTCTTTTCCCGGGGCAAAATTACAAATATAATGTTATTATTGACCATCCCTCTTTAGGCCCATTTATTGGGCAGTCACACACATACCGTTTAGGCCATTATTTACAGTGGGTATCAGAGATAATATACAATAAGCTTCAATGGAGCAATTCCACCAGACCACACAGGATTTTTTTTTTTTCATGTATTACGTAAAATTAGAAATACCTGTATTCATGACATAATTATTGCCCAACCTTTCTTCTGCCCCTTTATTTGGGTAGTGACACCAACCCTATAATTTTTATTTCTATAGTGCATATCAGGGAAAAAACAAGCTGTAGTGGGGCAGTACCAGCTATCACAGGAATAATTTTGTCTTTTTACCTCTTAGGCAATATTACCTTTATTAGAAAATGAGGTACATGCAGATGGTGTGGTCAGGTAGGAAGGAAGCTTGGGTCTAATCCGGTCTGTATGTACAAAGAGAGTTAGGAATGCAGGCAGGCATGCAAAAAGCAAGCAGGCAGGAAGGCAGATAAGTGAGTTATAGGTCAGTTAGTTGGTAGGTAGGCAGGCAGGCAGGCAGGCAGGTGTGTCTGTAGGTAGTAGACAGATTGGTAGGAAGGTAGGTTGGTTGGTAGGTTGTTGGATAGGTATGTTAGTAGTTAGGTTGGTCGTTTGATAGGTAGGTAGGTTGTTGGTTGGTATATCAGTCAATAGGTCATAGGTAGGTAGGTAGGTAGGTAGGCATGTTGTCGGATTGGTATGTCAGTAGGTTTGTCGGTAGGTAGGTATGTCAGTAGGTAGGTTGGTCGGTTGATAGATAGGTAGGTTGGTAGGTAGGTTTTAGGTTGGTAGATCGGTTGAGAGTTCATAGGTAAGTAGGTTGTCAGTTGTTTAGTCTTTTGATAGGTCTTTAGTTAGGTAGGTAGATGGGTAGTTAGGTAATTTTATGTTTTTCTATTTTATTGATTGAAACAACCTGTCCAGGACCACCCAATGTGTTTTGTGACACCTATCTTAATGCCCAATTTTCATAATATAGGTATTATGACAGGTATTATGAATTACGTTTGATGGGGCAATGCCTCCAGTCATCAATGTTTTCTCTTTCTAAGGTATTACATTAATCTACAAGTAGCAATTAATAGGCCTGCATTTAACCAACCGTCTGGAACTTCCTATTTATGCTTATTACAAACACAATCAATGGGGCAATACCTCATGTCAATAATTTAGCAGATTTACAATGAACTGACTCAGGTTGAGCCCATTCTTGGGGATTGTGACACATACCCTTGTAGCCCAGTACATAAAGTAGGTATCCTGCATAATTGTGCTAATAACCTTAGGTGTGACAGTACCTACAATGATAGATTCTTTGTTCTTTCTTTGGTGCAAAATTAAAATCAACCCTTTACCACCCAACAAAATTTTACACTCATCCATATTGAAAGCATCTGAAGAGGAGAAACTATGAATTAAATGCTGAGATTTGTTTTTCAAAAAGTAGAAAACATTGTGTGAAAAGGAGAAAACTATGGTTACTAGAATTTTCTCCTTTTCACACATTGTTTTCAAAAGCCTCTTTTCTTCCGGAAGTTAAAACTTGGGATTGTGTGGTGAAAGGTTAACATAACGATATCAAGCTAACAGTTCTTGGGCCTCTCTATTATAATTGTGACATTAAATCTCTTGAAGATGACGTCATGACAACGTCACACGCTCCTAATGTAGGGAAAGAATTTATTTGAAATGTGATTAACATAATAATTGTGTATTCAGAGGTTCGTGTTTTATACTTTTTTCGACAACATATATTTCACCTAATTTCGATATAGCAATGGGCATAAGTGCAAAGGAAGGAGCCTATTTACCGGTATTCTCATCTCTGTTCCCTGTCTACGATTTTTAAAAGATAAGATTTACTGCAGTACTTAGATCTATCTTCAATTAAATTCATTCAACCATTCTCTTCAATAAATAAGTTTGCGTAAAGCATGGTAGTGCAGAAGCAGATAAATTATAGGCAAATTTACTTATTATAGCATTCTTACCTTCTCAAAGTTGTGATCAAAATCGCTATTTGCCGATTTTATTTAGTGTCGAACTGATCATGGGTCGAATAGTCCACTGATCGTCAATGCAGAGTTACCGTTACTGTTCTTATTGGGAAAAGCTTATTGGGAGAACGCTTGAACGGTGCTGTCATGGATTTTTTTTTATCTAATGCCCTGTCATGGAAAAAGGGGGCTTGATGTATATTTCCATTATGCTCCAATAACTCTTACTACTAGACAGAATTTTATAATACTTCATATTTATATTGTTTATCATAAGCATTAGACAATCATTATTCATTTATATCTAATAAAATGTCATGTCATGGAAGAAGGGGGCTTAATGTATAACATGGCATTCTGTGTGTTTTTATCCTAAATCTTGGCTGAAACTATGGCGACTTGGAGTCTTTACCCTGTACCACACAATCCTGAATTTAGTGATCTTGAGGAAAAAGGCTCTTTTGAAAACATTGTTGGGTAAGGAAGGCATTGCTAGTAACTAGGAGAAAATGTGGTGACCAGCATTTTCTTTTTTCCAACAATGTTTTTTACCCTTTCAAAGACAATCTCCACCATTTTAGCTACACTTATTTTGTTGTCTTAAGTGCTTTGGATTAGAAAAAGTCTAAAACGTTACCATAATTATCTTAGTTGTTCAAGTTCTGCACATAGTGTCAAAGATGGTGCTGTTCCCAAGGTCTGTTGATCTATATAGAGTTCTAAAGGTTTTATTTAAATCTTCTTGGCTGAAACTATGATGATTTTTGGCCTTAAGTCTTACATTTATGTGAGTACTGATTTTGTGTAAGTTTTTGGACACCCAAAGAATTGGGACACCATCAAAAATCGTGAAAATAATTATTTTTCATGACCCAAAGATTTGGGCCATACTAAAAATTGCAAAGCAACATCAGTATTTTTTTGTTCCAAAGAATTGGGACAGTGAATATCTATTTTAAAAAAAAAATCTTTCAGTCTGTTTGATACCTAATTAATTAATTCCTTTGTTTACAAGTAGGCTATTTATTTTGCCCAGTTTCATTTCTACACACATAAAGTTGTAAGCATGCTTTCCAACCCTCCCGATTTCAATGGGAGTTTCCCGATTCAAGACAAAAAACCCGATCACCTGCGAACTAATTTAAACCCCAATTCAAAAAGAAATCCCACATAAGTGTGAAAAGGGTGTGATAAACTTGTATCCAAGATACATAACGTGTATAACGTGTATATGTACATCCGAAGTTGACACAGTTGACACGCACGTATTTCATGGTCAATCGGGTTCATTGTTTATAAATAGAAATCAAGGTACAGCATTCTACTTTACCCAAGGTTATCGATCGAAGATCGACGAACCAATCAAATTTGAGAACGGTCTGAGCAGGTACTTGTCAGAGTGGAATTTACGTTGTTCACCTCGCGTAAGCAGGTAAAATATGTTGTGAGTTTATCTACAAACGCAAAATAACATCCTCATTGCGATCCCAGGACTCAGACAATAATGAGTGACAAGTTAATCATTAATGAAAACAATGAGAAAAGGCGAAGTTTTAAACTCTTAGTGCTCAAATTGATTGCTGGAATTCCAATATGTCTAAAAATACACCAAGCTGCAAATGATTGTAGGTTTATTAAAATCAATGACGTAGCAATATTTTAACGTCGGCAATATTTGGCAATTTAGCGGCCAGTGACTTACAGTATGACAGCTTGTCTTCTCTGATCATAGTTTTGGGACAGCTGACTAAATGATTATTTTTTGTGGACCTAAGTATTGGGACACAAAAAAAAATATTTTTTACTGTCCTAAAATTTAAGCAAAATACGGTAGTATCAAACGAAGATTCTTAGATAAAGTTTAAGACCTGGGTCAAAGATGGCCCTTTTCCAAGGGTTTGGTGTTGTACACAGAGGTTTTTTTTTTCTATCTTGAAACACACAGCCAACAGCACCGAAATTTTGTATGTTGCATCAAGGAATTGTCCTCAAAGTTATTAAAATTGGTCGTATGCTATAAAAGTTTGCCATGCCCAGGGTAACCATATTTCCAAAAAAATAAAAATAGTTATTATATAAGTAATGAAAACCTCCTCTAAATCCATTAGGCCTGGTGTGTTGATATTATGTAGCATCACATGGTCTTGTATAAATAAAGTAAACATCATCAAAACAGGTCCTGCACATGGGTCAGTTATTTTGCAGAGTTACAATTTCATTTTCTTTTTTACTTTCCTTGTCTTAAACTGTTGGGCCATGAGCCAGATATTTGGTCTCAGCATTATAGAATATTTCATTTAAATCCAAGTTGTTCAAAATGTGCTTCTGGGTCAAAGTGGGACCTGTAAAGGGGTCACCTGTTTTACTTTGTGTTCTGTAGGAATCTGTTTCAGAAATTTATTTTTTTATTCTTGTCTGAAACCATGGGGCCTACAGCATGATAAATACAGTAGTATCATAATGTGGTCCCTAGTCAAAGTTGTTCAAATTGTGCCCTTTGGGTCAAAGCTGGTCCTGCCCCAGGTACACATATTTTGCAGAAAGAAACATATGGGTACACATATTTTACAGAAAGTGACATAAGTAACCATTTTAAAAGAAGCATCTCTCTTAAGACCATATGGTTTGATGTGTAGATGCTTGTTACATAGCATCATACTGTTGTCCTGCATCATATCTGCATGTCAATGTCAATTCTGCTAGGAGATAAAGGTCTGCTCTCATATCTTTTGAACCCTTTGCCTAGTCTTAAAACTATTCCATACATGTCAGTCTTGATACTTGATGGCATGCAGAGTAGAAGTTTTGCATACCTGTCTGTAAGGCCGAGGTCATAGCTGCAGTTAAAAGGTCAAAAACACAGAATGTGATGCTGATTAATATCTCTTGAACTTTGTCCAATTCTGAAGATCAGTCACACTGATCATGTCATCAGAACCTGTACAGCTTATAAAACTTCACAAAAAGGCACTTGTACTGAATAGATATTGATACTGTAAGCAGCACTCTGGGGAAAGGGGGCTTAATGCAACTTTGTGATGCATTATACAAAGCAAGCTGTCACATAGTTTGACTTAATTTTGTCTAAATACCAGGTGAATCATGAGGAAAATTACCACAATTTGACCTATAGCCAAAGTCTGGACCCTGGTAAGGCTTCACATACTCAGAGGTTAATGTCTGCATAAGATAATATATATTACATTGTATATTATAGATTATATTAAATATTATATCATATAAATGTTCCTTAAAAATTCTCAGGGGCCATCATAACCATGTTGACATTATTTAGTTAAAGTAGAATCATATTAGTGCTCAATATCTGATCTAGTATTGTATAGAAAAGTTTTCAAAGGCATTTGTTCCAATGACAAGTTGGTGTACATGGCTATGTCTCCCATAGATTTATCTTGGAAAGACATGTTGATTGCATTGAATTTGCCTATATCGCTGTCTGTCTGTACATCCATGTGTCATAATTTTTGTTTATCCTCCATAAAATCTTCAACTGCTTACCAAATCATAAAAAAAAAAAAAATTCACACAAATGTCTACCATAATCAGATGACATGCAGAGGTCTCACATAACATGCAGTCATCCTTTATCATCATATTGATGGAAGATTTATGCAAACAAGTCTCTAGTTGAAATGATAATTATACGAGGGCTGTTCGATATGTAATATGTATTGTATCACAGCGCAATAACGCTTTGCACGATTTCGTGGATGATGATATGCTTGAATAACTCTATTCAATACCTTTCCAACAGTATAAACATGAGCCTTCAGCTCCACATAGTTTTAAACTTATAGTCATTTCAGTAGAGCTAGTCGTTGACCACTGTTGTAAAAATGGTTGGGAAACGGATTAAGAATATTAAAGAAATCAGAGCTTATATAAAAGTTCGCACAAAACTCGGTCTTCGGTAATGCAGATTTTTACTGAATTGGGGGAAGTTTATGTGTCTGATAAGGTATCTTATGAGACAGTTCGTAGGTGGAGAAAGAAATTTCTGACTGGCACAGAGTCCGTCAAAGATGCAGTAAAATCTGACCGACCTGTGACTGTAACAGGCAAGGCAAATGTCTCAAAAGTCAGGGAAATAATTGAACGTGATGGCAGATACACCATTCGTGATATTGCCAATGCTCTTGGCACATCGCTATCGCGGGTGCATTTCATTTTGAAGCGTATTTTGAAAGTACGAAAGATTTCTGCCAGATGGATACCGCATATATTGACAGATGACCAAAAACGGGTACGAGTACAAACCGCTAAGCAATTACTCAAAATGTTTCCCAAATTCAATCAAAGACAATTTGCAAACATTGATACTGGTGACGAAACATGGGTTCACTATTTCGAACCAGTAAGAAAAATTGGAAACAATATATGGCTAACTAAACACGGTAAAAGGCTTGTAGTTGCCAAAAGAAGCATAAGCACAAAGAAGGTTCTTTATTGCATATTCTTCTCATGTGATGGTATAGACGTACAAATTCCGGGGCCGAAGGGCAAAAGTGTTACAGGTCGGTATTACCGAGATGTTATACTAAAAAAGCTCAAGAAATATTATCTTAAACGACGCCCTGTGTCAGGATTTAGGCATGTTTGTCTACTTCATGATAATGCTCCATCACATACATCTGAGCTTGTGAAGCAATTTTTGAAGTCGGAGAAGGTTACCGTCTTGCCACACCCACCATACTCTCCAGATCTAGCCCCATGCGACTTTTTCCTTTTTCCAAATCTTAAAAAGTTCTTATCTGGTCTTCGTTACAAGTCCCGACAAGCCCTTGGCTCAGCCATCAGTCAGTGCCTCAGAGGTCTACCTAAATCAGCGTACCGTGACGCATTTCAGAAATGGATTCAGAGATTGAAATTATGTATTTCAAACCGCGGAGAATACTTTGAAGGGATGTAATGTTCATTTCACTATTTGAGTCGAATGCTTTTGAGATACCGTACAATACACTTTACATATCGAATAACCCTCGTAATTATAATTGTAACATAAATAAAACTACACGAAAAATTTCTGGCTAATATCTACATGTAGCTGAAATACAGTAACTGTTGTATATACTGGTAACTAAAACTACACAAAAGACTTCTGGCTCTTGTTTACATGTGACGTTCACATACATAGCTATGTAAAGCTTAACTTATATAGATTAGATTCCATTCCTTTAGTAACAGCATTGACATCAAGAGTTTGATGACTTAAATCTTTACCAATCAACAAAATTGTAGACCAGTCCAAAGTGAAAGCATTTGCAGATGACAAAATGCGTATAGCTCAAAAATTGAAATTTGTCTCAGGAAGGGTAGAAAACATTGTGGGAAAAGGAGAAAATGCTGGTTACTAGCAATTTCTCCTTTTCCTACAATGTTTTCAAAAGACTTCTTTCTCAGGGTTGTTAAAAGTTGGGATTGTTTGGTAAAGAGTTAAACCTATTTCAGTTTAGTCTGAAAATGACATTGGTAAGTTGATAACATTAAAAAATATGGGAAAGACCTTATTGCAATAAACAGTGTTTTTGAAATGAATTGCTCAGACAAGTTGTCCTGGCCAAATGGGTGATTTTGCTGCACTAGTAAGTATACATGAAATATGAATTTGATTAGGAATTCATACCCGCAGTGTATTTTTGGTTTTTTTGTTTTTCTATCCATGAATTTTTGGGAAGAGTAAGATTCTCACCAGTATGAGTCAATAGTTAGAATAACTGTAGTCAAGATATTTTATACAAGCTACCCTAGTACTAGCTGAAATCCAGGTAAATTTCAGGTTGACAGTAGTCTACAAATAAAGAGTTTATGTTGTCACCAATGACGGATCAAGGCAAGCTAGAAAAGTTGTCGATCTATTCAGGGGCAGCTGTGTTTAATTTGCAAAGTCAATAAAAGCTACTTATATTGCTTGCAAAGTCAGTAAAAGCTACTTATATTGCCTTTTCTTGTTGAGAGGCATAAATAAGTCCATTGATGTAGCATTCAACAATCTGACAAAAAAGCTTAACCCAAGTTTGTCAGAAGTGTAGCACGTTCTACCATAGTTCATTATGGTGTCTGGACCCATACCAGTAAAAAAGTACATTATAGTGCATGTTTGCCTGGACCCATACCAGTAATTAGCTTGCATAAAATAACATCTTGCCTACAATTGTCCAAACATGACTTACAATGAAGGGAATCTAAACACCCCCAAAGATTTATACATAAAAACCTTGACCCCGTCAGAATTAGGCTAGCTGACATTGACCCAAGCTATAACTTAAAAATAGGAGAATTAAAGTTGTACCTTGTCTATGTTACAAGAATATGTTTCCTGAACCAAAGCCAGTGTTTATTTTGCTTAGTTCTTGCCTACCAATGTCTACAACACCACCTTAATTTCCTGGATACTGAACAGTGCAAGGAAACTACCCATTCTGGTAAGAAAGTCTGAGCAATTAATTTTTGGAATATTTTTGTGTCATTTATACAGTTCTATTTTAATTAGACATTTTGCCAAAATTTATTAAATCTAAGACTATCACTTTGTTCAAATCCATCAGAGGCTTTTATTGTGAGATGTTGACTTATAATTTACTTGGAGTCAAGCTACATGTATATGAAGTCAATGTTTAAATCTTTACAAAATGATGGAATTTTAGACCTGTCCAAATTGTAAGCATTTGTCACTTAGAGATATTGCCATAATGGTAAATACCAAAACCAGCATTTTCCATGAAGGCTCTCAAAGTCCAATTGAGATGCTTCTTACATTTTTCTGTCTGTCTGTGGTTTTTCTGTGCACTCCATGTCAGTTGTTCCTTTAATTTATAAGATAATTCATACATGTTTACCTTGATATGACTACATGCAAAACGGGGTATCACAAGCTAAAGTTTGCATTTAAAGCTAACATGTACTACAGTATTTCTTGAACCCCTTGTCCAACAGTGAAAATGTTTCACAGACATCTCTCATTAATGATGTGACATGACATGATATGCAGAGTGAAGGCAGAATTTCACTGGAAACTAATTTTCTTGTTCCAGTGATGTTTATTTGGTAGGAGCCGATGTTTTCTCCAGTCTGCCACCTTGTATTTTTTAGCACTTCTTTCTTTCTAAACTTGCTAGCTGCTTTCCCTCATAAACAAATGACTTACTGCAAATTAGAATAATTTTTAGGCACTGTACTCTTTCTAAACCTGCTAGCTGCTTTCCCTCATAAACAAATGATAGATTGCAAATAAGAATGCATTTTTAAACACTTTATTCTTTCTAAACCCTTTAGGTGCTTTCCTTTATAAACAAATGACAGATTACAAATAACAGTGCATTTACTTTCCAACAAAGCAATTAAATTTATTAACGGAACGCGATAACCATGGCCCCTGTTTACAATAATTCAGAGCATTCTATCTTCGTATACGGGTAGAACAGGTAAATTATCCGATAATTTTAATCAAAATGTACATTAGAAAAGGCTTAAAACTTTTACAAGCTGTCTCAATCTGGCTAGTGTGGTTCGAGCCGTTAATTCTACCTTTTTAGGAAGAAAGTTAGGTATTTTTTTCGGTTTTCTCCTTTCTTTTCTTTTCCTTGTTTAATTGTCTTTTTGTGTGTTTTTCCCCCCTTTTTTCTGTCTTCTTCCCTTTCTTTAGACGTGTATATTTTTTTGTCATTGATATTTTGTTATTATTGCATCTTGTTCTAATTTATTTATTTATCTACACATTTCTGTATGATTGATACAACAATACAATGATAAATGCGCAACTCTCATCCCGTTCACCAGTGGTATCCGTATCTCTTCGTTTTCATTGGCCGTATCGGTACCCCAAGCCTATTAACATTCCGTATCTGTTGCTTTCTCGTTGCTGACCGCAAGTATTCACTGCTGAAAGGCTTCTTGAACTGCAATGTCTGACTTAAAAAAAAAAAAAATTTATTCTACCAAGACCGCAAGTCTGCAGTAACTTTTCCACTCAGATTGCTTTAGTTCTCAATCCATTTTTTTTCCACTAATGCTCCAAATTAAATCCTGGTCCAGTCGAGCTTCCGACATGGTTAAGTTCCCAACTGTAGGGAAAAGTGAGTAGATATTTTTCTACTGTCAAAGCCCTGAAACAGGAAGAAAACTGGTAGCCAGAAATTTGTGGCTATAGTCATCTTAGAAGTCTAAAACACTAAGCTATTTCTAGCATCAATTCCTTTGCAAGAAATGTCTTCGTTCATTTTTCCCAAATTTCACAAGGATCATCATGCAATCTCGTCTGATGTCAATTAAATATGAATGAGACTACTAATTATAAGTACAAATATTCACTATGATATAAAAAAAAAATAATATAACCATTGACTTACCATAAAAAACAAAATGCTTGATTGAAAAGAAAAAAAAGTATTTCTGTGACTCGAACTCGATCCGCACGGGTGGTAGCAGAGTTGCTATGACCACTGTACCACAGCGCTATTTGCTCATCCAAGTTCAAAACTACCAATAAATTACTGCTTCATCCCTGGTATTCCCTATTTGAATGTTTTGAACTGATCCAGTGTTTGTAAACAAAGGCCACAATTATCGCGTTTTGTTAGTATCTTTTATATATTACTGTATGGATTGTCTAAACATTACAATGATAGGATTTTTTTTTTATCATCCTGAGGCCTCAGATTATCATGCTTTTTCTTTTTATAATTCTTTTACATAGTTTCACTGATTGTATTTTTTTTTTACATAGTATTACCACTTCAGAGCCCTAGCCTAGTACTAGTGAAAACAAGGAAAATATGAATAATTATGTGAGCTGTTGCCGTGATATGACTGAAATAATGTTGAAAGCGGCATAAAACACCATTCAATCAATCAATACCTAGTTTTACCATACATTATGTACATTAAAGTATTATTGGCATACAAATACATTTTTATACGCCGCTGGAGGTGACGTATATTGGTGCCATCTTCTCCGTCCATACGTCCATCCGTCCCTTCATCCGTCCATTTCTTGTGAACGCAACTCCTCCCACGTTTCTTGACAGATTTGGATGAAATTTTCACAGAATGTTTCTCATCATGTGACCTACGCAACTCCTCCCACGTTTCTTGACAGATTTGGATGAAATTTTCACAATGTTTCTCATCATGTGACCTATCGCATATTGTCGGGGTTTTGCGATGCAGCGCCGTATATCGTGACAGTGGCACTCTTGTTTTAGTACACGATTCACATTAGCATTATATACAATGGCAATAATTTCATGATGACAAATTATTATATGTACACACTCAGTCCTAAAGGTGGCTTCATTGAGTTGGATGGTATCCAATAATACTTTGTGACCATACATATATCTTTTACAAGGAAAGATTTTAATGTATGAGCATGAAGGGGAGACCAGTATCCTTGGACATGCATTATCCTTTTACCAGACGACAAAATTTTAGCCTTATCCAAATTCAAAGCATTGCAGACGACAATTTCAATGAGGTTCAAATGGTGCAATTTTTCTCAGATAAGTTAGAAAACATTGTGGGAAAAGGAGAAAATGCTGGTGACCAGCATTTTCTCCTTTTCTCACAATGTTTTCAAAAGGCTTCTCTCCCAGGGTCATTAAAAGTCGGCATTGTGCGGTAAAGGGTAAAAGATTGCAAAATGTCATTCACATATGAGTCATGCTCTGGCAAACAGGGGCTTAATGTATCTCCGTGATGCATCATACCATGCAATACATCACATAATTAGGGATCATAAAATTCAGTATGTCTAACATTTTTCCAGCTGTATCATGAGGTACACTGGTCCCTTGACATACAGAAAATTGACCAATAGCGAAAAGTTTTGGCCCAGGTCAGCCTGCATGGACTGCGCAGGCTGACCCGGGTTTATAGTTTTCGCAGATGCATTAAGACCCTTTTTCACAAAGCATAGCTCATATACATGTTATGATGTACCCTCGACAAACTGAAAATCGCAGTATTGAGCTTCGGCGTTTACTAACTTAAGTTATAGGGGTAAAATTGAAATTCCACTTGACTGTATATGTTATTCAATTATTTTCCTTCAAGTACACAACACATACCAGATTTATTTCAAATATTCACAAAATTTATTCAGCGAGCATGACACAGCCGACTCAAGGCAGCCATCTTGTCATGCAGGTATATTCGCGGAAAGTCAGAAAAAACCAGTAATTTAAAAATAGACTGACCTTGATCTCCACATCTAACACGGTCACGTGACATCCATTAACAGAGAAGCATCGTGGAAGTATGATAATTTTCCAATGTAGTTCTGTCTTGGAATAGTGTGTAGTTTTTATAGGAAGGGGTCTTTGCACCAATGAAATTACCTGTTCTGAAAATGAGCTTTTCCATGTAGCTGTTTTGCCGACTTAAATCTCATTTTTCTGCGATTTTGGAGATGATAACTAATTCAACCATAAGTATGACCTCACCAGCCTAGATTTCAATAAAGTATCATGTGACTTATTCTAAAAACAAAATGGTTGCAAACTTCAATGTTTCACGATTTTAGATGATTCGACGATATATAACATTATAAGGGAGGTAACTCATTACATTACTTTACAACCTGCTTATTAATTTCAAATGTTCTCCAGGTTATACGGTTGTTACTCATTGTAGAATGTTTGTGTAAGAGCCCAGCTCCGATCGACGGTGCCAATTTGGATGTTGTGCTGAAAGTATAGTCATGGATACGAGGCTGCCGAAAGGGAAACTGCTTTTAAGTGGGTTTTGCCAGTGTATATGACATACATGTTCCGGGCATATTATCCAATCAGATCACAAGAAATTTCTTTCCAGTATAATACCACATTTTACCTACTAAATTACTTAACCCTTTCTCAAACAATCCCTGTTTTTCACGACCCTGGAAAAGAAGCATTTTGAAAACATCGTGGGAAAAGGAGAAAGTGCTGGTAACCAGCATTTTCTTCTTTTTCCACAATGTTTTCTGCCCTCCCAGAACAAATTTCAATTTTTGAGTGTCCTTAATTTTGTTGTCTGCAAACACTTTCAATTTGGACCAGTCTAAAATTTTGTTGTTTGTTAAAGAGTTAATATTCAATCTCACCATCCTTGTAATGTTTATTACCCTATATCCTGCTAAATAAGTCAAAGGAAACTTTCAAGCCGATTTAAAAAATCCAAATGTTGCTATTACAGAGAATTTCTTTATTGGACATAGTAAATCAAAGATCTGTGCAATCTGATCTTGACCTACGCTGTCCATGAAAGGTCCTTGATTCATGCTTAGCAGTCTCATGGTCAGATAGAGGATCTTAAAATCATGAGAAAGGAGGTTTTTTAAAACATTTTATGAAAAGGAGAAAAAGCTGGTATCTAGCATTTTCTTCTTTTCCAACAATGTTTTAACACATTTCAAAGATACATTCTGGCATTGCAGCCACATTCAATTGCTTTATGCTATAAATGCTTTCAATCTTGACATGTCTAAAATTTCAATGATGACTGGTGAAGACTTACTATATTTCCATGTGTTTTAATGACCCTGAGGGGGGAGGCTTTTGAAAACATTGTTAAAAAAGGAGAAAATGCTGGTAATCAGCACTATCATCCTTTCCGATAATATTTTCTATAGTTTCAAAGAAAGTTCCCGTCATATAATTTATGCCTAGGCTGAAATTTTGTTATCTGAGAAAGGGTTATGGATCCTGTTAATATGCTGGTTGACTAAAACAGTTGCTGAAAACTGTAATAAGTGAATAGTTACTGAAGTTTTAACCCTCTACCACACAATGCTGACTTTTAACTACCCTAGGAGAGAGGCCTTTTGAAAACATTGTGGGAAAAGGAGAAAATGCTGACTTTTAACTACCCTAGGAGAGAGGCCTTTTGAAAACATTGTGGGAAAAGGAGAAAATGCTGGTAACCAGCATTTTCTCCTTTTCCCACAATGTTTTCTACCCAACCAAAGAAAACCTTCAACCGTTTGAGCCACATTGAAATAGTCGTCTGCAAATGCTTTCAGTTTGGTCAAGGCTAAAATTTTGTCGTCTGGTAAAGGTATACTTATTAGCTCAAGCATGAATAAAACTCAGTTTGAGCACAAACTTAGTTGAAGTGTTTAAAGTAGTGGCCAATCCAAACAGCCCAACTCTTTACGAAAAGAATAAATTCAAGGCATGCCCAAACAGACAGCATTTACAGAGGACAAATTCAGTATGGCTCAATTAATGGAATTAAGTTTTAAAGGCTAAAAACATTGTGGAAAAGAGAGAAAATACTGTCTTTGTCTCTGTCAGGGTTCCCACTGGGCTTCAAGGTTGAAGCAGAATATTGTCCACCATTGCTATTGACTTAGAAAATGTTAAATTCTAGAGTGCAGTGATGATAAGAAATTGATAAGGAATTATCCGCTGTATGGAAGACCAGGGCAAAATGACACACTGGGCAAAGTAGTACATTTGAGGTAACTTTGTAATTTCCTCATTTATTACACCATGAACCCTACACAGTAAGAGAGTTTTAAATCCATTGTCTTATGAGCTATGTCGTGGGCAGATCCCTCCTACTGTTAATTTATGAAGAGGACCCGACACGTTTTGGGACATGAGAGTAAACGTTGTTTCGTTTTGTACTCGAGACATTATGGATTGTTCAGCTTATAGTCAAGGTTAGAGTGTATCGTGAGGATGACAACGCTATATGAATCAATGTTCGGGCTACTTTGGATTTTTATATAGACCTTGTTTTTTTTTCACGGTACTGCAATGTGTTACACGGCAAATGTGGCAAAGTGATACAGTATTAAACTATGCTCATGCACTCTCAAATATCAACCAAGCTTGGAAAAATCAATTCCAATGAAATGGAAAACATTAAATCAACCATTGTTAAATTAAAAATGATTTGTAACGTTCTGATATATTGTAGATTAGGGCTAAATATGTACTTTTTTTTCGTAGTATGGTAGGAAACTAGGATTGTTTGACTGATTGATTGTTTGTATTGGAGTTCTAATTGCTTAGGTCATATCACGGTGGTCAGTGCACCTACTCATGTGTTTCCTGGCTTTCTCACGCCAGTACTAACACGAGTTTCTTTCCATGTCACTGACTACTTTATTCACACGCATCAGAGGTGAGAGGCGAAAAATCGCTGAAAAGAAACTTTGCCTCAATCGGGTATCAAACTCACAACCACCAGATTATGGGTCGGATAGGCTAATCACTGAGCTAGCTGGCCGTGCTCGAATCTAGGAAAGTACATGTTGTAGATCTCCTGTGTTCAATGGAATCAGTATTAGGTATGATAAAATTAAAACTAAAAACGTTGGTGAAATAGTTATATGAATATTGCCCCTTGATATAACTCCTTCTGCTTGGCTAAGCATTTACTTTCTTCACGTTTTCAAATGATAAGATTTGCGGTAGAGCAGAATGGAAGAATGGGTGCAAGGTAATGATACAATCGTTTTTGCAATTAGTTGTAGACCAGTCAATTTTATTTGCTGACATAAAAAATATGGCCTTAGTGACATTGTTTGCCTGTTTATCCACCATGTGGTTTCATTAGCTCCACTGGCCAAAGGCCAGCGGGCTTATGTCATAGCCCGGCGTCTGCTGTGCTTCCGTCCGTCCGTGCATCCATCCGTCCATGCGTGCATTAACTTTTATTTCAAACATCTCTGATGAAACTGCCAAATCAATTTGATGAAACATTACAGAAATGTTCCTGCTATGGTCCTCTTTAGAATTTCTTGAAAGAATTTCATTCCTTCAAAAACTGTGGTTACTATGGCAACAAAATTGAAAATATTGAAAATCTTCTTGTCTGAAACCATAAGGCCTAGGGCTACCACATTTTGCATGTAGCTTTATCTAGTGGACCTCTACCAAATTCCTTCAAATAATAGCCCTGATGTCAAAATTGGCCCCGTCCCAGGGGTCAAAAGTTTTATATGGGCTTATAAGGGAAAACTTTAAAATCCTTCTGGTACTAGCCGTAGTGCTTAGGGCTACCAAATTTGGCATGTAGCTTTATCTAATGGACCTCTACCAAGAAAGCCAAATTGTAGCTCTGGGTTGGTTGGTTGGTTGTATTGGGGTTTAACGCCACTTAAACAGCTAAGGTCATATCATGGCGGTCGGTGACGCACATATGTTTCCTGGCTTTCTCACACCAGTACTAACACAACTTTCTTTCCAAAGCCACCGACTACTTTTCTCACATGCTTCAGCAGAGGTGAGAGGCGAAAATACGCCGGAAAGAAAGTTCGCCTCAACCGGGTGTCAAACTCACAACCACCAGGTCATGAGTCCAACACGCTCACCACTGAGCCACCCAGGCGGGCTTGTAGCCCTGGGGTAAAATTTGGCCCCGCCCCAGGGGTCAGAAGTTTTATATGGGCTTCTATAGGGAAAACTTTAAAAATCTTCATGTACCTAGCCATAAGGCCTAGGGCTACCAAATTTGGCATGTAGCTTTATTTAGTGGGTGTCTATCAAGGGTGTCCAAAATATAACCCTGGGATCAAATTTGGCCTTGCCCTGGGGGTCAGAAGTTTTACATAGGCTTATATAGGGAAAACTTTAAAAATTTACTTGTACCTAGCCATAAGGTCTAGGGCTACCAAATTTGGCATGAAGCTTGATCTAGTGGACCTCTACCAAGAGGGCCTAAATTATAGCCTTGGGGTCAAGTTTGTCCCCACACCAGGGGTCACTTGTTTTACATGTGAAAACTTTATATATCTTCTTGTTACTAACCATAAGACCTAGGGCTACTGAATTTAGCCCTGTCTCAATGGTATCATGCTTTACAGGGCCTTTTATTGAGGAAACTTGGAAAATCTTCTTGTTTATAACCACACATTCTAGACCTGTATTATTTGGTATGGGGCTTTATCTTGGGGACGTCCACCAGGATTCAAGTAATTATAGCTTTGTGGTCAAAAATGGCTTTGCCCTGAGGTCATAACTTTCTTCAGGATTTTATGGAAAAAATTTTGTAGGTCTTCTAGTTTGAAATCTATTGGCCAAGTATTGTAATGTTTGGCTTGTAGTGTTTTTAGTCATTAGCCAGTGGAGCAAATACATCATGGCCCTCTTGTTTTTGTTGTTGCTTTGAGTTGGACCCATTGTTGAGTTAAAAATTTGGCTTTGTATGCTATCTCAAAAGACTCATTTTGATTACATTGTGGTAAAAGGAGCAGTTGTTTGTAGAAAGCCATTGCATGCCGTCAAAAACTGTTTTCCTGAACCTAGTTAACAGTTAAAGTCCTGCTCACAACTTTGGTTGCCGTTATAGTCAGTATAGATCAAGATCAGACAGTACAAAATGTGCAGTTTAATCTATGACAATGATCAGTCGAATCGGGAAATTTTTGCTTGAGAAAAGAAAAATTATTATGTATGAAAACACAAACCATTTAGTCAGGTATAGGTGTTTTATTTGATTATAATTGCTAGGTTGTTCAATGTCCATTTAAGAAATCATTTTGATTGGTTGAATACTTCTGTAAAAGGTTGACTTTCCTGCGGTCACTTCAAAGGTTGAAAAGTTCTGTGGGGAAGAGAAGTCTTATGTTTAGAACATCATTGCTCCATTGGAAGGAAATCAGTCTAATGACCATGATCAGTCTCATCTACCAACAATGGCCGCTTTGCTGAGACATCCTGAACAAGAGTAACATTAAAATTGCATTCAACTGGGACTTATTTCCAGGCTGAATATGTCTGTTGGGTTTATATTGTGCTTTAAGAGTTAAAGCAGTCTCTGTTCTCTTTTCAGGAAAAACTTTTAACTCTTTTACAAACGACAAAAATTTTTGACTTGTATAGGAACATTTCTGAAAACACTTCCAAAACTTATCTACTGTAGACATTTAAGGACACATATCTGAGAGGAAAAGAGTGAAGTAGCACTGTATTCTTTAGTAAACTAATAAAGCAATCTTTATGTAACTAGCATAACATAATGTTGAATCATACAGGCATCATAGTGCTTCAGCTAATATGTAAAATAATGATCATTTGTGTGAAAACAGATCATCAATATGATAACAGTGAATCCTGAATACAATAGGAACATGTTCTAGCACATTAGAAGTAGAGAACGTTTGAAACAAACGATTGTGGAAAATGAAGCTATTCCTCATGAAAAACGATTCTCTTTCCTCAACGTTTTTCACTGCTGTAAGGAAGAAAGATGGTATAATTCATGAGCAAGTATGTCCTAGTACGACCTCAACCATCTACAGTTATCGAGTCCTTTGACAATATTTTTTCAAGCTCAGTACTGGTTACATGCTTTATAGATCTGTCATAAATGATTTTAACTGATGCTGTAATATAACTAAAATACTGTTGAAAGGGGCATTAAAGACTGGGGAAAAAATATGTTACGGGTAAGTCTACATAGAGCTCTATATTTTTAGGTTCCGATAATATGACACTGTCTTGGGAGACTTTTTTTTTTTTCCATTTTCTAACCGATATAATTATACCCAGAGAGGGATAACTCTATCGGACTAGATCTAGTAGATCTAATGATAATTTTCTCTAGGGCAGAGTCCCAATAAACAGTGGTCCAATTTGTTACGGCGTCTGCAATATGGTTAAAGCTACCCGGTTTTTCATAAAATTTTATAATCTCTATTTCACCCTTCTCGTAAAAAAGTATTGTGTCATTTTTTAACCACTATGCAACTACATGACGTCATAAACAAGAAGATGTCATCATATAAATTATTATGTCATACAGATTTTGCCTAGCTCATCTTACTCGGGATAGATAAATAGCCTAAATTTTGTAGAGGTAAAAGGAAAACTTTTAAAGTTATAGAGCATCTGATTATAACCAAGGAGAATAGATCTAGACTCTATATCTACTTGTATTTGTCAGTGCCTTCTGGCATTTTTTTTCTTTCGCTCAATCACTTTCACCGAATGAGAAAAGTTTGCACCAGACTCAAATAATTGGAGCCAGTTGGTGCCATTTTCAAAATGAAATAAGTACAGGGGGTTGGGCATGATAAAGAATTAGCAATTAAATTATCGTCTCATAGACTCTAGTTGTGTCATGGGCAAAAAAACAAGAAAATAGATCTATTTGTCTTTATCAGATTTAATAATTCATATCTAGTCTATCTTTATTGCATGAATATATAGTTAAAAATTATCTTTGTTAACAACGAAAAAATAAAATCTATTAATTTCAAGTAGCTCTATCATTAATATCTGTAAAACCACTGTGACAAAAGTAGAAATAGGTCATTCTGAGCAATTTCTCTTATTGTAACAAAGTTCTAAAGAGAGAACTTTTTGAAACACGAAAGTTTAAATGGTACAAAAACCAAACAACCATAAAGTTACTAGATCTACCATCTATCATCTGTGCGTAGTCGTAATACGAAAAAGGCAAAGCCTCAATACGAGCGACGTGAATGATTTGTGGAACATATATAGATGTATTAATTCGAATGACGAGCTAGATTCTAGATCTTGAAATCAAAGGGTGCGAGTTCGAATTCCGGCTTTGCCAAAACTAATTTTGAGCGTTGTCAAAAGTAGAAAGCATTTTTCTTTCGTAGATTTGTACATGTGAAATAGGGTGAATGTCCCTGATTTCCTTAACAAAAAGAAAGACAGTTCCTTGACACTTTCGTTAATTTATGTCCAGAAAAATAACTTGGAATAATTATTGGTTTACACACTTGTAAAGACCATTTTACGGGAATATTTCCTCATTGCATGTAGATCTAGACCTATATAAGAGAGACTTTGACTTTTACGAGGAATCGGTCAGTAGGTTGAGAAGAATATTGAGCAGAGTACTGGTAAAAGGAACTTCAGTCCTGAACGCATGGTAGGTGCACTTGCCGCCGCAATGAATATACACACAAAAGGAAAAACAAACAAAAATCTTGAGCCATGTTGCGGTAAAAGATGGTTTAATGCATGTCCATGATGCATGATACCAAGAAAGTCATCACATAATTATACATCCATATTGTATGATAACTGACTGAATTGAAAGGCATACATACTGGTCCTTTGACATTCAAAACGTTGAAAAATAGATCTAGCAAAGAGTTTTGACACAGGTTAGCTTGCGCAGACTACACAGGCAGACCTGGGTCGAAAGTTTTGCAAATGCAGTAAGACCCCTGTTCACAGATCATAAATCCGGCTTTCTCTCTAAATGGTATTTTGAAACAGTCAATAAACTAGTTTAGTCATGATTTCTACGACACAATATTTTCCGCGAAAAAACGGCTCGTGCATGACGTAAGAATAGTATGATTTATGACGTCATTATTTGCTAGCATAGATCATTGCGTATGTTCATGACACAAATAGACGTTTAATACACTGAAAGTAAGTAAGAAATAAGATAATCTTTACTCATTAAACTGATAATGATTTTTAAGTAATCATTCGATCGGTAGATATTTATTGTCATTTTTGACCAATCAGGTACTTGTGCGAAAAAGATTGTCATACGTGTGACGCTGTGCGACTAACCGGAAGACACTCAGTTTTTCAGTCATCCCTATTTAGATTTAGACTAAAACCCAGAACGAAGTCGGAATTTCATTTTTAAAAATCTAGAACGGTGTTACCGCAAAACGAGCTTCGCTCGTTACGGGCTTAGCCCGTAACTCGCTGTCGCTCGTTATAATGGATCGATGAGGTTGAAGTCTCGTTTTTGTTGATAGTACAGAGTAATAGTGTCAGCCATTCTTTTGATTGAAAGGAATGTGTTCTCTTTGATTTTGATGCCCGAAATACAAGATTTCATCTTTTTTTCAATTCCTAGTTTTAATTTTTCTTGCTCTAGATCTAGAATTATCCTTTCTGAATCAAGTTTTGAAGTTTTTGATGTTTCTTCGTGTTGATCTCGAGCTGTATTATTTTTTGTTTCCTTTATTTACATTTTCCTAAAATATTAAAGAAGAAAACAGACATGTTTTTCCATTAACACACAATCTACGTATTGGTATAATTTAAGCAATTACTAAACAATCCCAAGTTTTAATGACCCCCCATTACTTCTGAAAACATTGTAGTGAAAGGAGAAAATGCTTGTCTCCTTTTTCCCACAGTGTTTTCTACCTTTTAGAAGGCAAATCCTTCATTTTATTTGATCTGTATTCACATTTCATTTGTCTTCCAAATTTTTTCATCCTCTCCTTCCACCTTTCCATTTATCACACTGTTGTGTATTAACGCTTTGTGTATGGACATAAACAAGACTGAATTATTTCAGTACTATAGAAAAATAGTTGACGTGCACTTGCATAACAGTTTTCCTTTGAGTACATGTACTTACTTATTCGTTGATGTTTGCAAGTTCTCTTATTTCATTCGTTGCTTATTGGTTTGCACTACATGTTTCATTTTTTTCCCTAAAGGTTATAAAATCAGAAAGAAATAGGGTGACTAAATTATTTATCACAAATTTTACGTGTTGCTTTTTTTCTCCAAGTCCTTGAGGTTAAGCACAGACGCTCCTCCACCTGGCGTCCTCATTTTCCTCTTCCTTTGAAGCTCTTTGTGCTTCGTCTGACTTTGTAATATCAGTATCTTAAACACGGAAGAGGGTGCCAAATAATATCACTTTTTTTTACACTCTAAATATATTTTTGACACAATTAGTAATATAGACTATAACTTTTTTTGGGCACACAAAAGTCCTAAATGTGTACAGATGGAAGTTTTATTTACGTTTTGTTTTTCTTGTTAGTGCTTTTATGCTAATTTTACCCTCATTTAATGCTTTTTATTATTATCATTATTAATATTATTATTATTATTTCATTTTAGTCTTTTTCTCCATGCTAACTTTACCCCCATTAAGTATTACCCACTTTGCTTCACGTGACGTCCATTTTGGCTGAATGCTGACGTCATGCCGTCTTAAAGTTAATCTCCAAAGCCCTGCTCAATTCAGTACTAGTGTTTCTTATCTCTCTCAGGTTGACTTTAAAGTACATCCAGCATTTTTGGATAAGGCCTATATCTTCCTATCTTAGTGTTTTACATGTAAGTACCCTTAACGGAAAAAGTCTAGTGGGCTCAAATTCTGCGAATGGGTTGGCCGCTCGTTCTTGGTAAGAAGAGAAATTACTAGTAGTCGATCACCGAATGTCCCCTGTAGCCACTAGCCACCAAACGATATCAAATGCCATGTGAGAACTCGCATCGATCTGTTGCAAGTACATTTTTGCAGTTTGTATTTTCCTGTGATGTACAGTTGGCACGAATCTGTGCTGCAAAAGTTTAAGATTACACTCACTTTTGTGGCTGTACTATTACTATTCTTTTTATCTTTCGAATAATGGGGGGGGGGGGGGGGGGAGGGGTCAAATGATAAAAATTGAATTAAACCCAGTATCGACTGTTCGTATTTTATTTACATCTGAATTCAGATAAAAGAGAGATTCATTAAAAAAAAAAAACTAACTGCCCGTAATTTACAAGTTGTGTGTCGTCCAGTCGGCGGCAAAAAATGAGTCTGCTGTCAATATCCTTAAGGTGCTGCATTATGGATGTAGTGTATGGAGCCATCTTTCGGCCATAAGGCATAATTCTATGAGTACTTAGGTGACTTGTATTGTTAGTGATGTCTCCTAAATTTTCCACACAGACCACTGAGGTGTTTCGGCGATAGCATAGCTTATCTGTGAAATGTTTCTTCGTCTTTGACAGTACTTGGGTATCCAGTCTTAGCTTTACGGCAATCTAATGCTAATCCAGTGTGCTAGAAAAGATTTACAGTTTTTCTTCCTTGCACATAAGATAATCTAGGTTGCTCAGGATAACGTTTTGCCATCTCCTATATCTCTGTAATTAGCGAGGAAGTAACGTATTATAGCTTAATTACATCCGTAGCTTACGCTTGTTTGGACGTCATTTTGAAACAAGCAATAAAACATTGTAGTCGTCATTTCCTGCTTAAACACATCAAATATTTCTCGTTATTATTTTTTTTTATTTCAAACAAATATTTAATACTCCTTCCTTGTAGTTTTGATACATAGTACACAGTAAATTTGTATAGACCCGTGACATTTAAAACGGAAACATAACATTACGGAGTACTTTATTAAAGATTTCATTTTAGTAAAAATAATGAAGCGGACTGCTCCATGCGACATATCAAAATGGGGTTGAAAGGCTGAAATAAGTAAGAGGTGAGAAATCAGTTTGTTTCAAAGACATAATCAAAACAAAATGATAAGAGGTACTCTCTCTCTCTCTTTCTCTCCTTTCAATAATGATTAATCTGTCAAGCAAAACGGTCAAGAGTAAAAAAAAAATCTCCAAAATAGCACAGAGAGAACAATTAATGAGGAAAATCTAAATTTCAAATGTTGCATCTATTAACTCTTTCTGCTAAACACACACGTATTTCAAAGTCTCGTATGACAATTTTGCCGAAAATGACAAGACCTGTCGGCCAAATTTTAATATTTATAAGTCACCGTTTACAACGAAGATCAAATTCAGTTCTCATTTTTTTTTTTTTTTCAATTTTAATTTACTGTACACTGCTTACTTTATTTACATTTGTTGCTTATGGTGAATAAAGGATTGCATCTCAGTACTGTATATAATTGAGTAAAACGACTTTAAAAAAAAATTACAAAGCCTATGGACAGCTGAATAGGACGATGCCACAGTATAAAAAAAAAGAAAATTGAAATAAAGTTCCCACAAAAGAAATACAATTAATAACGTAAAAAATCTTAAAGTGCCAATTACTGCCAAACGTAAACAATGCGGAAATACCTGTGACATTTAAATAATATATAAACTATTACGAAGCCCCCCCCCAAAAAAAAAAAAAAAAAAAAATAATAATAATAATAATCTGTTTTTGTACGGTCTATCCATGTATAAGTTGCTGGCAGAAAATTGAATCTAAAACTAGGTTAAAAGTTGCCAGGTCGCTCTATCTTTGTTTACTTTTTACCCGATTTGAAAAATTCATTTTTCTGCCAGCAGCTAACACTTAATCCGACAGTTTGATAAAAAAAATTTCATCTTTACAATTAGAATAACATAAATGAGAACCGTGTGGTGAAAAACACACTTGATGATGTATCTAAGATTATTGCAGGTGGTGTAAGTTCATTTTTGCTGGATCCCGGGCCACATGGGTATACGAGGTAATAATCAGGCTGACACAGCTGGAAAGTCTGCTCTATTTTAAGATAGTTTACCTACTAATGTTTCTATCAGATTTTAAACAAGTTGTTAATGTTTTGATAAAGGAAGTGTGAAGAACTTCTTGGGATGACCTCATGAATGAAAACAATAAATTCCATGCAATTTACCCTGTGTTGGGTGACTGGTCTCCAACAACAAAATCTCATGGCGAAGAAATAGTTCTACATGTATCTTGTTTACAGGCCAAATAGCGACAAAAAGGATAAAGCTGGTATTAAATTGGAGTTATATTTAAATTATACTATTAAAAAGTATGGAAAATATTGTGACAATAACAATCTGTTATTTTGTGGTCGTCCAAGTATTAGCAGCTGGCAGAACAATATAAATTCAAGCAAGAGGTAATCAAAAATTAGACTGACCATACAACTACAGATTGTCATCTTCACAATAATTTCCATATTTTCAAATATAATTTAAATTCATTCCAATACCTGCTTTATTTACTTTTGGCAGCTATTATTACTTCAAGAATTGGGCATTCATTTCTGACCCATTTCTATCTCTGAGAGGTCGTTGATTCTCCTGAATGCTTTTCATGTGCAGAACCATTTGCATTAAAGCACATACATGTACTTATAGATTGCATTGCTACAGCTGACATACGAATGAAGCTTTTACAATATAAGCCGCACGCGTCAGCTTTTTTAAACTGTGTGTCTAGATAAAGTATTTGACTTTTAAAGGGAAATTAATATTATTTTATTTCCCAAATTTAAGTCTTAGCATCTTGGCTAAGCTCTCGCTATATTTGTTGTTTTATTAATTGTTACGTTTAGCTTACTTTTATAGCTTACTCCTTGATTGTTTTTCTTTCTATTAATCCTGCGTACATAATTGAAATTTAATGAATTAATTAGCATTGCGTCCATTATGACCATAGTTGTCAACGGGTCTTAAAATCTCGTTCAATCATTCATTTATTCATTCGATACCTGTGCCTTTCAGTTACCTATTCCCCGTGCCCTCCGTTTATTATCTTAATATTGTCTCTGTACTCTTTTGTCAGACACAGAATCTCTTTTTCGGCCAAGTTCGGTTTTTTTCGACCGGTGTATTTGGAAATCATACTGTTCATTTACATTCGGAAAAAATCAAAGACTGAAAATGCAAAAATTGACTATTTAGACTGCTTTAAATATTTCTAGAGTCTTACGACCGAAGACAGTCGGCGGACTTGAGACAATTTTGCTAAAGCAGATTCCGCCTTAAGTTTCGATTTGATTTAGACCGGCTTTCTTAATAAAACAGGCCCTGGGCTTCAGCCACGCTTTCTTTTGAAAATGTGCACCACTATACGAAGCGGACTTCGATGGCTTATTCTTTGACGCTACTTGTAGAAACATACTGTACTAAACAGGTTGATCTTTTCGTTTTAATGAGATCGTACCACCCGAGGTAAATAGTTTACAGCATGTACTTAACTGACGAAAAGTAAGTGTTTGCCGTCATTGTAGGCTAAATTTTGAAAAGTATGTAAAGATGCTGCCAAGAAAAGACACCAGAATTGTACGAAAGCACGTTGTTTGGAGTTTAAATGAGCCTTAAATAAAATGAAATGAGAAGATGGAAATATTACAAGAGCCAGTCAAACATTCTGGTGCAAACCCGAATGAATGTAGGATCAAATGACGTAAGTAACTTTACGTTCATGCATTTTCCTCACAACCTAGTGTTAAAAATAGATCAGACTTTATCGGAATATTTTTCATTTTCACAGACGATAGACTTTTCCTGTAATATTACTTTCCCTTTGTGCAAGTGATTCTAGGTCAACAGACATACTTGAATTGTAATAAACCGTTTTAAATATTGTAGATATAATAAGTTTGATTAATCAAACGATCGCATTAACCTTTAGGCTGCAGAGCGCCGATTGCAGTGAGGATAAAATCAGACCACGTGGAAGTTGCCGTCTGATCTTAGATTTCAAGATGAGAAGTTTCCTGCTATAAAGTCTTGGACATTGAAACGTTTTTTTTTTTTTTTTTAATCGGCTGGAAATGTCGTTTCATTTACCTAGCAGTTTTAGGAGGTTAAATCTCCCTGTAAGAAAATAAGTCAAGATCTACAGAGTAGAAATACGAAAATAAGAATTTAAAGTCTGGGGGTTTATTCTTGATGACGTTGAAACATTCAGTTCGTTTGTTACAGCATACTACGCTCTAACGCGTCTAATTATCAATATGAAATTCTATTTCTTGAGATTCTAGTAGCTGTAAGGAATGGATCTTTTAATGTTCAACGCCATTTTTTTTAAACATTTTTTCAGTTGTATTAATGCACTTAATCACGCTGACCTGGAGTTTGGTATACTGGCATTTCGCATAATACTAGTACTCTTTTTCGAAGCCACTGGTTACTTTCGAATATGAATATGATCGAAAAAATATTCTGTGAAGAGAGGAATCGATCCTTTCAAATTACAACCTTAAATCCATTGAAAAACTTTAGCCGAGCTGGGTTTCTAATTCATGCCTAATCACCCTATTACAAGATACGCACGTTACCAACTAAGCAACCGAACTTAGCCTTACGATAGGACAAAGGAAAGACTGAGACAGGGGACAGGACAGTCAAAACAAAAACTATTTTTAAAAAAGATAGACGGCGTAAACTTACCGGCAAATAGACAGGGGCCGTTAACATAAACATTTCTTCATTTTTGACCAATCACAAATTTTTATTTATTCATTTTTAATTAGTACCAGAAAGTAGGTCAAAAGCTAGCACACTTAGCTTTGCCGAAAAAAAGATCAGTGGTTGAGAGAAATAGACATAGCACAGTCACCTTTTGTGAAATTGCGATCAAATATTTGGTAATCTTGGTAAATTTCAATGTAACATCTATACTAGGTGACCTTTAAGCCGAGCCCCTAAGCATACTTATATTGGGAGGGGTTTATCTTAACTTAAAATCTTATCAATTCTATAAATACTGTTTCTTAACCTTAGTGAATTAGTTTGCAAAGAAATACTTTGATAGAAGGTAAGTTTTTTTACAATGCAGGGATGTATATAGAAAACGCACAACATTAACAAAGAATGTTCATACTCAAATAAAATGTACTGTTGATATGCTGTAGATCTTTAACAATAACCTACAGTTACAAAGAATAGAATGAGAGCTTTTTACACTGATTTTTTTCAGGTGAGATGTTTCTTTGCCTTCTTGTTGTGTCACTCTTCAGTGCCGCATCGGCTAAAAAGTAAGTATAACCTTATTGTTGCGTTACCTGAACTACCTAGGAAGACTAGGGCATTCCTTAAGTATAATCAAGTCTGTAATGTGTTCTTTATATAGACGTATTTCGGTAAAATAGCCAAAGGAACATGAACTTCATTGACATCAGATAACGATATCCTATCCTTGACGGCAGGCCTAAGGAGAGTTAAGGTTTCTAGAAATCAGGAGTCTTTTAATTTGATATTTACGCCGCTTTCAACACCTTAGAAATACCTATCATGGCAAAAGCTCCATTATTCCTGGGTTCAGTAGTACTTGGGCGGGGTTCTAAAGTACCTGAACCGAGGACACTTCCAAGAAGAACCCGGTGGCTCGGATGAACCAAGGGCCCATGGTTACTAATCAGACACACTTACCACTGAGTGACGGAGGGCCTCTCATAGATTTTTTGCACAAACACTTGGTGACATTTGTTCACGATAAATAATTAAAAGGAAATCGTTACTTGTACATAATTTTATCCAGATATAAAGTTAACAGCTGAATGGTCTAATTATATCTATACAAAAAAAAAAATACGTGTTTAATTTTATGGACTATTCGCACATCGGACCAGTTGACTAAGGATTTGCACAGTTTTGGTCCGACATTTAGTGCACTTTCGTGTATGATCGCGTGAGATTCTAGTACATTAATTCATCATCATTCCCAAACATGGATGATAAATACAAAGACACAAGAAAACCACATTTATTTACATTAAAATAACCTGTGGTCGTGCAAAGATTTATTTAACATTTTTTGTTATCCCTATAATATATCAGTTATATCAAAATCAATACACTTCATTACCTTTTACAGTATTGAATAGACACTGTCCATATCGTTTACTAGTAAATGTATTACATGAGCCCCTACACACTATTTATGTGCTTTATACAGTATGATGTCAAACGAGCGAGAGCTTTGGATTTAATTGGTCAAATACATGAGCGTATTCTGTGGCACCTAATTGCTTACGTAAATTCATCCCCGAGTCAATGACTTATGAATTCATTTTGATTTTACTTATTTATGAATTAGTATGTATTAATTCCTGTTGTTGTATATATCTAAGAACATATGTTCTTTACATGACAATGTACTTTGTACAAGTCGAAAAAAAAAAAATGTTCTGGTCTGTTTTGTGACTGCTGAAGATATTTACGTCAAACGAGGGCCAGCTGATTACTATCAAAACGGAAACCTGTCAGGCAGGTAACCTTCAAAATATTTTTAAACACGGCTATGTACCTTTTTCGAATTTCACAACAACTAACAGCCGAGCGTTGGCACTCCCCTCTGCCGTCGTTTTTTTTTTCAAAATGTTGCTGTGACTGGCATGAGAATGATAATTATATTGTAAGAAAAGAATAATGTTTCATGTAACAATGCTTGCTATCATCTATTTTGATTGTTATCATTATTGTAATTATCATACTCACACAGTTCATACGTGGTTGTGGCACCGAAGAGTTTTCGCCCAGGCATACCCCTTAACATAAGTGTAAATATTTTGAAGTCGGCCACCGATGTAAACGTCCAAGCTAGTCTCGTTTTCAAAACAACAAAACAGCGTTTGGTCTCAACAAGCGGCCAAATTAGACAAGGTATTTATTTCTATGTTTTATAGTTGTACTGTTTACACTTAACTCTCAATGCCAAAGGCATTTTGTTTCGTAGTATATATATTTTTTCAAACCTATAAAGGCAAGTAAATGTTTCGAATAGGAAATAATATAGAGAGATAATAGATACTCCGATGGCTGATTTAATTCGGTAAACGGAATCATGCACAGCTATACTGACGGGATAAAGAAACGCTTCAACCGAAGTATTCTTACACTGGTATATTAAATTTCATAAACAAAGTAAACATGTTTTTCACTTATCATTATTATTATTTATTTTTTTTATTTGACCAAAACGTTATTTGGCAATCAGTATAACATTTAAAAAAACGATTCATAGCCACTTTTTGTCAGTAAAAGTCAATTCTTTCAGTTTAGTCTATAAAATTTCTTTTTCCGAGTCAGTACCGTGTATGACCACTAGCAGTGGCTATTACAGCTGTTAATCTCCTCCTCATAGACCCACACTGTCGTCAGTTGCTGTATTGTTCTGTGCTGATTTTGACGTTTACGTAG
This sequence comes from Hippopus hippopus, assembly GCA_946811185.2. NCBI lineage: Eukaryota > Metazoa > Mollusca > Bivalvia > Cardiida > Cardiidae > Hippopus > Hippopus hippopus. The sequence continues at coordinate 48,262,009 of OX328100.1, forward strand.
ACGTTCGATGGAATCCCATTGTGTTCTATGGGGTTGCAGTCCAGGGAGCGTGGTGGCTAGGGGACAACATTTATTTTATTGGCAGTTAGGTGGTCCCGGGTGACACATGCAACGTGTGGTGTAGCATTATCGTGATGCAACATCAACCTCCGACATTGTTGAAACATTGGAATGATAACAGGGCCTACATGTAAGACTTGATCAATATAGTGTCTAGCAGTAAGATTACCTAGACAAACCACTAGGTAGAATTAAAATCTATGTATGATGGCAACTGCACCATAATACTCTCATCGCGGTAACGATCATACTGAAACACACAGTTATTGACGTAACGTTCATTTTGCCGTCGATACACCCGCACACGGCCGTCAGCACAAAATGAATTGAAACGTGACTCGTCATTAAAGACCACGTTATTCCAACGATCACGGAGATGGTTATGAGCCCACAAAAGACGTTTTTGGCGGTGTTGTCTCTTTCAACTATCTCCATGGTCTGTAACACAGTATTCCCTGTTCCAATTAACGATTTCTAATAGTGTAACGACTTACAAGCACACCGCGATACCGATCACTAAATGAGAAGTTGATTGTGCCGTCGCAAATCTATCACGTAAATGATGTAACACGAGACACACCTGAACGTTTCCTATCGGTAAATGTTCTTGTGTCCCTAACACATTGTATCAGACGTGTAATTGTGGATCTCTCGACGTTAAATCGTGTTGCAACATGGTATTCACAAAGTCCACATTTCAGAATGGCCAAGGCGCGAGCCCTCTCTTCGTTTTTTAGACGCGGTATCATTTTAGAAATAAGGACTATATTTCAACTAATTTTGCAAAAAAAAAAAAAGTAGTTTTAGTGCATGGGCATCACGCAGAATTCGTGACCGTGACCATACTTTGAGCCAGTATAATAATCAAATTGACCGATATTCAATATACATATTAGTTAAAATACTTTTAAAAGTTAAGGGGTTCGTCTGCTTGGATTCATAAATTATGTAATAATTCTGTAATTTGTGGTGAGGCGTTATTTATTCACTTATATTTTACCAGATGCAAACATTACACTTGAAATTTGGCGAAGGCAATCACAAGACTCTTCCAATAGCTAAAAGTCTGTGCTCATGACTACTATTGCGTTTATTGGCGTCGTAATCAATCGTCTATACTACAATTTAGCATACCATTTAACTTTACAAACACTGCTTCTTGTATGGACACTTTTTAATGGCTCAGTCGTATACGTGTAAAATAATTTCGGTCAACTTTTGTCTTTATAGGTAACCCAGGCATCCTCGAACTACAGGTATGGGAATTTTATTTTCGTCTCACATTATTCTTACATAAAACAACGGATAACAAATGAAACGAATGAAGCAACAGTCGAATACAGTCAGTCAATGATCAGTAGATGTTCGATAAATCGTCGCTCAATTTTCGTCATACATGCACTTGTAGCTTTACTTTAGTAATTTATTTGCTTTGGTAAAGAGATACGTCCTGTGCACGTCATGAAACTGTATTTAGATCTTATTAAATGGTGAAAGATTTATTTTATTATTTTTTTAAACGATATAGCTTAGGCATATTTTAAAATGTAACATAAATTATGCAACGCCATGCATTTTTTTTCTTCCTCTGGTTTGCTCTGTCATGCTTTCAATGTATAAATTGAGGCGTATGCCATTTGTTCATTTTGTTCTTTTTAGTCTTATTCATAACTCTGGACTACATTCATACGTTTTTGTAGTTCATGGTCCTTTCTAGAGTCACTTTCTTTTTACAGAGTATATGTGTACATACATGTAACTGTAGCGAAAAAACTAGGACAATGTTCCAAATTATGTCTTTTTTCTAGGTTCCCGAAGATTTGAAACACGGGTCTTATCAACTGCGTGTTGAGGGGTCAAGTCAGGGATTGCAGTTTATGAATGAGACAGATTTGAAATTTGAGAGCAAAAATGTGTCGATCTATATTCAGACAGATAAGGCTGTGTATAAACCTGGCCAGACGGGTTAGTATCGTCTAAGAATTAGTTACAAAGGCGAGTGTAAATGGCAAAAAGACTAGTTAGATTTTTTTTTACAATTATGCAATGAACCAATTTTTAAGTACAGTCTGATGAATCTCAAACATTATTTTCATGTGTTACGGAAAATCATAGGGGATCTGATACAAATCACAAGATGTTTAGCTATTAAACAAACCTTTCTCGGAAAATCCCTTGTATCATACATAGCTATTCTGAACTACTTCTTTTAAGTACAAAACTTTAGTTAAAAGGCCCGATGTAGTTTCGGAAAAAGTCTAGGACTTGAACATCGTCTTGCCTTGTCGAACGTCACCATCAAAGGTGTCTCATAGTTCAACAATCCATGATTAAATGAGTTAGGATTTATTGCTATTTTATGGCTCAAATAAATCTACTGAAAAAGAATAATCTTGGTAATTATAGCTCTTTATCCTACCCGGCTGTGGCACTGAAAGCATTTAAAAGACTAAAGAATCTTTAGTTTTGAAGAAATGCTTTTACGAAAGCATGAATCAGAATCCAAATTTAGTAACACTAAACGAGCGCACAGACATATATATTTCGGATAACAGCATGGCTTTATATCGTGGATCCTATATTTAACAAATGTATCTCTACGTTACATGCTGGCCGTTTTAAGCAACATAAAAAGTCATCTTTAGTCTAAGTTTAGCTTATAGTAAGCATATTCCGTCGTAAAGGAGTCCATTCGAATTTCGAACAAGACCCCATCGTACCGCAAAACACTGTAAATCACAAACAGGAAGAGTAATCATCTGGCACATTACGACGACAGTGTATATCCGGAGAACTAAAAGCAGAAACCAGGCTAAGCATACAAATAAAACACAAAATAACGTCAACTCCAGCTTGTCTAGTAATCTTAGTTTGATAAATATTTTTTAACACTTTCACCTATATGTGTAAGTTGTGTTCGCTTCACGCTAGTCTATTAACTCTCAGATTTTTTTTTTATGCCAGTTAAACTTACAGTCAATGCGAAATCTTTAATAATGCATACTGCCTCTGAGAGGGACAACACATGTGCAATAAAAAGAATGTCGGCAATTTCGCATTGTATGATAAAACCATTGATTTGCACTATCTCCATCGAGAAACCAACGAAGGTAGGGACATCTAAACCGTTCCTAGTCTCAGATCGCTCTTTTGAGTCTTAGATTCCCCTGTGTTAGATCAAAGTCAAGCTAAGCTAGGCAATAAGGATCTTGAATTTACTGTACTTAGGCCAAACAAGTTATGTTGATATATTGAACGTTGGGGCAATGGTATTAAGGACCTGTAAATACATGTATTTAAGGGAATAACGCATACTAAATCACCCGAGGTAGTTACTTCAAGGTAAACATAGTCTCTAAGCACATTTACGCCCTTACGCAGCAGCAGGTCCCTGGCGTAAACACATACTATTTGAGCCACGCTCTGGCAAAAAGGGGCTTAATGCATCTCCGTTATGCATTATACCAAGCAAGCCATCACATAGTTATGGATCCATAATAGCCACTTTCTTTAACAACGGACTCATAATGAGGTAAACTGGTCCTTGGACATACAGAAAATTGACGAATAGCGAAGAGTTTAGACCCAGGTCAGCCTGCGCAGACTGCGCAGGCTACTCTGGGTCGATACTTTTCGCAGATGCATCAAGCCCTCTTTTCACAGAGCATGGCTCATTTATATTTTTATATGGTCACTAAATAACAAACAAGAGCATCATAATTTACCATTGATATACATTTAATTGTCTTTCATTCTTTTTTGTAATTTCTATTACAGTTAATTTCCGAGCATTCGCTGTTTATCCGAACTTGACGATGTATGGCGGACTTTATGACATAGACATCTTTGTAAGTTTCAATTCTTAGTAAAAACCAAAATTGAGAACTTTTAATGCAATTAGAATGTGTTGGGACTTTAATTTCGAAAAATATATGTATGTCTTAGTTGCTGTTTTAAGAAAGAGAATGAGTTTTTGTAGACAAATTTTGATTTTCAGTGTTAGCAGCATCTGTATATATCACATTAAACTTTGTTAAATAGTATCGAAATCATAAGCTTTAAAATGTACTTTATCTAATTGCAAGGCTCGGTAAGTCATGATACGAATTACTCTTAGCTTTGTTGATAATTGTTTCGCTATAGTTACGGAGCATTCAAGAAAAACGCCAAAATTTTAACAGAGTATTCAATCAATTACAAATAATTTTTAATGTCATCTTTTAGATAGCGTCAAAGAAAACAATTCTCACCAAAAAGAAAAGAAAACCCACTTTGCCCTACATCCACTATTCCGCACCCATATTGACATTGAATCATGTGACTTCGCTGGCGATCGGCAAAAAATCGTTGTAACTTGATACAGTTGGCGCCAATTTGTTGTCACATGATTTGAAAATATAGCCACAAGATGAAGTTGATGATCTTAATACGTCATAATGTGTGTTTGTCAGTAAAACTGTTTGTAACAAAATGTTTTATAGAGTATGTCAAATGCTGCTAAGCAAGTAGGTGCCGGTTACATTGTTTTCCTCTCTGTTATATTTTTTTTTTCCTTTTAAAACTTGCTTTTTTTGAAAAAAAAAAAAAAAAGGTTAGTTTTGGAAGAGTAATACAGGGTACTTTCTGCCTGTGCTGCAGGGCCGAATTTCAACCCCATTCCCAATCGGAAAAAGTATAATATCTTCCATGATTTTTTCCCTTTAGACGCTAGGAATAAAATCAACAAAACAACAAACAACATCGGATATCTGATTTATCGGTCAGTGCGACGTCCAAAGAAATCAGACTGGACGTTTTTCGTACGTCAAGAATTTTACAAATATGTCCGCAAATTCATACTTGGACGTATAAATTCATAACTAGAGACTCATGGAATCAATAAGTAAATTAAACATCCGGTATCAGCATGTTATGGATAACTATCAAATCCAATATCCGACAATTTGAGGCACATGCTTCATCACGTATTGTTAATCCAATCTCCTTGACAACCAACAACACTGACAGGAAAAGGGTAATGCTAATTAGTTAAAGACGATCGCTACAGTTTCACCATTTTTTCAAAACATTCAGAATTTTATGAAACTTTGTTTGGTGATAGTTTATTATCTGATCTACAAAAATAGGAAATAAAAAGGGGGGGGGGGTGTCACCAGCTTTGGGAAAATTCTATGAATATTTCTTTTAGTACACCCTGAGTTGCGGCAGTTCAGGATCAAATTTCACCTATGGAAACTAAGTCAATGTATATTTTTTTAAATGACAACAATTATAAGCGAATTTTATGTCATTGTATTGGTGAAACATCAAATTTATTGAAAAAAATATATTAGAGTATACTGAGTATCAATATTTAAAAAAAAAGAAACCTTAACTTATGGCCAAAAACACCTTTATTTTGGAAAAAACCAAAGAGTATCTTTTAAAGTTATTTTTTTAAGTGTTCTAACATTCAGATTTTTCTTATTTTTTCTATAAATAATATTCAGGTTCTAAACTAAAAGAATCAGGCTTAAAACAAATAGGTCACCAGCCTTACTTTTTAAGAAAATACATTTTAAGTTTGTGGGTGGGGCACAAACTAATGAGTAAATGTAGGGTTTGTCAAATACAAAGACATTATATGAAGTAAATTACCTCAATTTTTTCAAAAATACAACAATATTTATAACAATCAAGTTTGTTGGTCATAATAAACCAATTCATAGCATATAAATGTAATACTGATGTTAGCATTTAACCCATTTCCAAACGACTAATTGTAGACTCTTCTAAATTTGACGCGTTTGCAGACGCTAAACCAAAACCTGGTATTCATGTATCACAGTTCTTTGATGGGTCAGAAATCATTGTGCGAAAAAGAAAAATCAATCTTTAGGAGCAATTTCTCCTTTTGACATCAAGGTTTTCTAATGTTGTCTGCTGCAGACTCATCAAGCTAAGGGACAACCTGGTAAAGGAGAAAGAGTTATGTACAGCCCCTCATTTTCTGCAAGTCTTTAGCAAGTGACATAATTTTGGACTAGACCAAACTGAAAGCATCTGCATCTGAAAGGATGTTTTAGTTCGACGATACGATACGATAAGCGCTAGTAGTAGCATCTGTTCCCGTATTTCCGTTATCAGGTGACATAGTTAGATGATTCACTTTTGACTTTCAGTCCGATCTTTTGAAAGCGTAATTTTGGATTCTTGCCTCGCATATAATTATTTGGCTCGATTCAAATACTTTTTTCTTCATTTTGCTGACGTGAAACGACCCGTTTTAGTTCTTGGTTTATCCATTCTGCAGACATTGACAAGGGTGGTAGGATCAATTGTGTTAGGTGCTCACCGTTTTTCGAGTAAAAGGTGAACGTGATAGTTACACGAAGCGTGAAAATGGAAACTGTCGCGAAGGTCGTTAAGTTTGTACCAGTACATTTAAAAAAATGAAACATGTGTTGTGATAGCTTGTGTCAATTATTTTCATTTTCAGATCTACCGCAAAAAAAAGCATGTTTTTAATTCCTTTTGTACATGTCAAAACACACAAAAATTTACATTAACTTTGATAATGACGCTGAATAGCCGACATGCATACACGCCACATAAAAAATATTGCAGGAACTAAAACCACTATTCAATCACCAGAAAATCAAATGATCTTTATGAGAAAAAGAAAAAGTTAGACCTCCCGGACATTACTTGGAAGGGGAGTTACTAGTCTTTGATCCATTAGCAGACAAATGAGTACGGCATTCACAAAAGAAAGGAGACTGAAAAAAGGGAAGAGAAATTGATTCAGTAGTACAAGAATTGTCTTATCAACTTTATCATAAGGTTAAATGTGTTCCTAACCTTATTTCTTTTGTCAATATTCCCCCCCTATTCAACATTTTGTCGATGATTTTTTTTACCCAATTGGCTTGTGCCTTTACCCAAACTTCTTGATAAAATCGTGTAATATCAAGGTATTTACACTGAAAATAGAGATCGGATAAGCCGCTAGAAGGTGGTTGATGTTTGTTCTGACTGCAATGAACAGATCACAGCGAAGCAAAATGAAACACGAATAAACGTAAATATGCATGCACAAAAAGACTGCCGTTTATCGTCAGATTTTGTGTTTTGTTGTTATCGAGCTTTATTTTCGTGATTGTTGTTATTATATTAGAGAATATAAGAGACCGTATTGTGCATTTTTCATTTACTAAGTTGTTTACGTTTTCAAGCTCGGGGAATATTCAGAGAAATCAGCATTTAGTTATGTCCAAATTCTATCTTCAGAAACTTAAAAAGTCACAATAGATGACAAAAGTGAAAGATGGGGTATAGAATTCATCTAAATTTAATTCACACCATTTAGAAGTATGGAAATTATTGTGAAGATGACAATCTGATATTGTACGGTCACTCGCTTGAAAATGAATTTCAAAACTTGGTCAGAAGTAAACAAAAGATAAAACGACCTGGCAACTTTTGTCCTAATTTTGAAATTCTTTTTCTGCCGGCAAACGCGTGTACAATAAAAGATTGTCATGTTCACAATGTCCACACTTTTAAATGATATGATTTAGATGCACTTTAAATACCACACCCTTTGTTTACTTTTGGTGGCTACTGGGCCTTTCGAGCGAGATAAAAAATTTTATGACTTGTTCAACTTTATCTGACATCAGTCTTTGAAAACAGTTTGGGATAAGAAAATTGATATTTGATAGATGCCAATACTTTGATTTTTGTTTTGTCTTTTGGCGAAGGTTTATATGTATAACGGAGAATAAATGAAACATTTACGTTTACTTTAACCGTATGAAGGAGAAGTTTAGGTTTTTTTTTTACTTTTGTACTGTTCTAGGACCCAAACACAAACAAAATCAAACAATGGAGAGGCCTAAAAGTTCCAACGGGACTTGTAACTAATTTCATGATTATGGACACAAAACCTATTCTTGGAGACTGGAAAATTAAAGTCAATGTACACGTAAGTAAATAGCCTCTATCTTCACTTTTACCAAATCTACAGTTTTTAGAAATCTTATGCGACTTTAGCGATCCTCAAATATCATATAAATGACCTTTTCTACACAGCTTTATCCGTCAGAAAAGCTTCAAAAACTAGGTCACTGGGTCAAATTTTTGAAAAACATTGTGTATGCTTTTGATGCCCTAATTTCCGTCCAGAACTTATGAAAGTTGGTTAGAATGTTTGTCTTGATGAAATCTTGGACGAGTCTGAAAATAGGTCACGTCGGGTCAAAAACTAGGTCACTGGCGCAAATCGTAGAAAACATTGCATACCTTCTAGAAGCGACAATTTTACTTAAATGGTCATGAAAGTTGGTAAGAGTGTTTGTCTTAATAATATCTTAGAAAAGTTGAAAATGCGTTGCATGGAGTCAAAAACTATGTCACCAGGTCAAATCATAGAAATCTAAAGGCCACAATTTTAGTCCATTACACATGAAAGTTACTTATAATGTTTGTCTTGAAAATCTCGGTTTTATTTGAAAACGGGTCCAGTCAGGTCAACACTAGGTCACCTGATGAAATCTTGAAATATCTTTTGTATGCTGTAGAAGCCACAATTTCTGTCCAATACTTAAAGTAGTCAGACTTTTGGTCTTGGTGATTATTTTGGATGAATTTGAAAATGGGTCGACGGGTTAAAACTAGGTCACCAGGTCAAATCTAAGAAAAATCTTGTGTACTGTCTAGAGGCCATATTTCCTGTTCTTTACTTGTGAAAGTTAGTCAGAATGTATGTCTTGATGATAACTCAGATGAGATTGAAATAGGTCACATACCGTCAAAAAGTATGTCACCAAGTCAAATCTAGTACAACCCTTTTTTTTTACACTCTATAGGCCACATTTTCTGTCCAGTCCTCACGAACGGTGATCAGAATGTTTGTTTTGATAATACCTACAAGTTTTCAAATGGGCTATTTTTGGCTAAAAATGTAGGTCACTGAGACATTTCTAAAAAGTTTGTGTACACTCCAGAGACCACATTTTCAAATCAAACCATGAAGGTTTGTTAGAATGTTTGTCATATTATCTCAAAAGAGATTGAAAACGTGTCATGTTCGGTCAAAAACTCAGCTGAGCGACTTCAGGGCCATGAGGACCCTATTTTAGCTTGGTATAGTTATAGCAAAGGTGAAATTCCTATGGTATTTACTATAAGGGTAATGCTTGCTTTGGAAGCTTTCCGTTTGATGCCAAAGTTAATGAACCACTGTTTTTTACGCAGGGAGAATAGGTCATTCTTTTCCTGTTGAAGCTTGAATTTGATTTCAGTATTCTTTTCTCGATCTGTTTTATAGGCCGTTGATACTAAGTTTTAGAACGACCATCCCACCTTTCAGTTCACGTCATTGCTCATTTTTGGACTTGGAAGAATAAGGTGCATCAAGTTGGACTATTAATTGTTCAAATTGTCGCTACGCTCTTCATGTCGGTCAATAGCCAGCTCAGATGAATTAAGTGTTTTAATGAAGATGTACAGTTGGTTTTTGTGCAATTTTTCTTGAAAACAAGTAATTTTTTTCAGCCTTATACATCTTTTTTAAGACTTATACATCTGATAGGAAATATAAGGCAATATATATTTTTTGCTTTAAGTCTGTTTCTTGCCTCTTACGTTTTTCACATCAAATCGAATGCCAATGAATAAGACAGATAAAAATTCAAAAAACATTTTTTGCTTACTGCGTACTTTCTACAGGGACATTCTGAGGAAAAGATATTCACAGTGGATCACTATGGTATGTGCTATTTTCTTCAATATGTCTGTAATTTATTTGACACTACCCTATACAGGCTAGAGGAGGTAAATCTTCTCTCGAAATACGGAGGGAAATTGACGCTGCCAAACTTTTACAAAGCCTTCTTTACATCCTTATTTAACCGAGTATTGACGTTTTTATGTTAACACATTCATGGGAAAATATTTTGTGATACAATTGCTTGGGTAATTAAAGAGTCTCTTCATTTAAGGAATGAAGAGATTTTTTTCATATTTTTTTTCATTTTTTTTTTGGGGGGGGGCGTTGTTTGTTTTGTTTACATGGCGGTATATAAAAAAAAAAAAACTTAATCACACTGTATGAAACAGTAAAGCGGTTTTAAGGGTCATTCTTTATTTTTCTGCGCCTTCACGTCCACTGTTCAAAGCTTAATAATAATTAAGATAAACATTATATAACAAAATATAAATGGCAATTCGTTATTCTCAAGGGAGATTATACCTAATGAAGACGCCAGTTGAACCTCTCGTTCGATATTTTCGTCCAGGATCAGACATTTGAATTCAGTAATTCCATTCAACAAAATGCCACGTGCCCCCGAACATTCTCCCCCTCTTTAAAATTTGTATTTTGAAATAATTACAAGAGTGATTTTTTAGCTTGGATTCACAAGATAGTGTGAATGCCGAGTTATTTCATTGGTAAAACGACGACATAGAAATAATTTCAGTTAGTTAAATTGATTGAAAACATGTTGTCCCTCAATTTGTGTCATTTCATAAACTGCGTGTATTTCTCATGAACTTCGTGAAAATTACAGAAACAATGTCGTCTTGAATTACATCAGTCGTACTAATTTTTTGGCGCGATATTTTTGAAGCGCGAAATGGCCAACAATGAAGGATACCTAAACGGTAACTTTTGTTTACTATATACATGTACGTACGCTTTTCCTCTGTCATTACCGTTTATCTTTATTATCTGCATTTTTTAACTTTTTTCATCAATTGAAAAAATAAAAGGCGTCATTAAAAACGGTTACTGGCGAAAAGCAGGTGAGCGTTTCGAAAAGTTTAAAAAAGCTCTGCATTCAAAAGAAAACAATATTGATCCGTCATTATCCCAACAATCATCACCAAAACGCCGTATGTGATGCGGTAATGACAAAGTGGGTTTCGATAATGACAATCGACGTTTCGGTGGTGACAATCACGTAAAATCTATAAGATGGTGTGTCGAACTAAAGTAGATCTAATATTACAGATCTAGATCTCTAGATATAAGTAGATCTAACAAATAAACAAACTTAAATCTCTAAATACTTAAATCTCTAAATAGATAAATCTAAGAATTTAATAAACCGGCGTAGAAAAATTATAACTATCCAATAGGTAAATGAAAAAAAAAAAAGTTACACACACACAGAGCGAACGACTCCTTTTTTTTGTAACTTATTGAAGAATTAAAGTATCTTAAAAGAGTCTTCAGTTGTTTCTGTCAATATGCTCTAAACTACTTGTACGCCTGCTTTCCACTACAAGAAACGAACTTACGCAAGCCCGTTGTAAGTGAAATTATTTTAACTTTTCTAATATCAATTGAACGAGAAATTCCAGATTTACGCTGTTTTAACACTATAAATTAAAGTCATATCACTGCGGAAGTTAATTTTTTCATGCTTCGTTTTTGTATAACCAATACTAGACTAGCAAAATGGGGGTTACCCAAAGACATGCCAACCAAAGCGGGTGAAGATCAAACTTTAGTCTCCGCGATAGATGTCTTACGACTTAACTACATGGCAATGGCAGATCCCTCCACAGTCAACTCGGAGTGACTTTATTGTGTTACATCAACGAAAACGTACAGATGTAGTTCTTACATGTTGAAATCATCTTGCTTAATTCTTTTTCCTAAGAAGTGCACCAGTGCTGAAGCCCCCTGTGTGGGTGGATGAAAAGTCCCGTACGTCATTTCCGTCGCTGATGTGGTTCGAACCCTGGGCTTTCGGATCAAACATTTAGCGCTCTATACCACATACAGCGAAATGATCGTTTGACTAGTGATACTTGGTCCACTAAGAGCTAAAATAATGCCGTGCAGATCCTCAGGCTGATCTTAATCCTTTTTTTGGGCACACGTCTTTATATTTCGTCACATGCAGGCTTATTTAACAACAAATTATATCTTTTACAGAAACTGGACCAATGTGATCAACCACCTTAAACCGTTACAGTAATTTTTTAAACGTGTAAAAAGATGGCCAGAATAGTTATCGTTGTGTTAGTGACAATATCAAAGTTTCATGCAAACAAACACTATTAGCCCAAATATTGATTAGTGTGCATTCCTTGCAGTTTAACCGAAACCACCTCTGCTAAAGATTAGTAAGCATATGACTAGATTTTTGCATGTGTTGATTGTTCACCGAGAGCTGAAGGTGTCGAGCAGGATTAGTGTTTGTAAACTAGTCTTGTTCGATACTCAACGCAGTAACAAGCTATTTTTTTCTCGTATAGTATCTGCAATTCATGTACAGTACAGTGATAAGCCCCCGTATCAACACTGATAACAAGTGTGTAGAAATAAAAGCAAGTTGATGGGTGTTTAACGTTGCTTTCAACAACTTATTATTAATTTCGCGGAGAAATTCACTTTTTATGTATTTTCTTGGGTTTCACCAGTATACAACGCTCGGCGTCTGAAGTACCTTGCACGTGAACAGTCCAACGCGACTAGTGCCACCCTCGGGATGTGAATCCGGGACTCTTAGAGAAAATCCCAACGTTTAAAAGTTCTAGACACGGAGTACTACACTAAAAATAATAAAAAGGTTTAATACTGTTTGGAAATTTAGCCACTTGTAAACGGTTTTAACAGCCATCAAGGGGAGGCAAGATATTATCTTGGTAAATGAAGTTAAATTCCAGAATAGACCCGAAAGAAAACTGCATGAGCATCAGCGCTAATGTAGCTCATTAACAAACGATACATTGTAGACTTTTCCAAAAAAAAAAAAAAATGTATGAATATGTTAGCTGTCGCCGTAATATGACTGAAATAGTTTAGTTTAAACATATTTATTCAATATAATAACATGTATTTAATCATTTACAACACATTGCGAAAAGGATCGAAACAAAAGCATCAAAGCTTATATAGTTCCTCTTCCTAAAGAAAGTCACGTGGTAAAACAATTACAGTAAACAAAAAATAAATTGAATATAACCACCAAAATAATGAACTGATAGTGAAAGATTGAGAGAACGACAGTGAAAAATGAGGAATGAAAAAAGGAATAATGATTGGAGGTTGTGCAGAGTTAAGGGAGAAAATGTAAAATTAACTTTCATAGGCCTCATGTGTATGTGTGTCCGCGGCAGTGCAATATCAAAAGAGAGGTACCATACACTAGTATATATTAAATTTAACTTGAAACTCAAGCGAATCTACCGCTATTCTCAATGAAAGCATGAACTGCATTGAAGATTTTTTCATTTTCAACAAGGGAGAGATTATTGTCACCAAATAAGACGATGTCAATATTATAATCAGATATTTCACAAATACATCGTCTGAATGCTGTCCTAATATTACGATAAAATCTGCAAACAAAGAAATAGTGTTTATTGGATTCTATTTCCCCGCAACGACAAAAAGTGTTTTCTACAATATTTTTCCAGAATACTCGTAAGTGTTGCTTTAAATCTCTACAGTTATTTCTAAGGCGAGTGTGTAAAACCTGCAGTCTTTTTTCTCCATAAAAAATAGTTTGTAGGGAATTGGAATAATATGTCTGAAATAATGTTGAAAGCGGCGTAAAACATCATTTAATTAATCGATTCTTTCCAAAATGAATGCACGTGCAGACAACACACTAAACATATAAATGAGACATAATGAGTAAACGGTTTTCTTTTTTTCTTTACCTAACACTTCAGAAATATCTAGCGGAAGGGGGCATTTGCTTGTTGCGTGCAATGGATTCTCATCCCGCAATATTTTCGAATGGCATCGGTAACATGTATATTAAAACACAGATTATTTGCTAAAGGGTTAGTTGTAAGGCACAGTGAATCATTATTAATTGCGACACTCCCCTAGCCTGGAATTCCAGGCGGTAATAATTTCTTTATTACTCCTATCAAAATATCAATCGCAATCTGCCATAGATCTTTTGCAGCTATCTGTTTATCGCTCCGTTACTATTACCGCCTGAGGACATTCGAGGGTCTCCCCACGACTATGAATTGTGCAGATAATCTAATTATAGACTTGTTTATTGCGTGAAGTCACATTGATGTAATGTTGAAAACGATGGATTCGTGCATCTTTAGACAAATTCAAATACAACTGGGGAGATGTCATATACAAGTGACTTTCCCTAACCGGTTGGTGCCGTCAAAAATACATCACGTCTTTCAACAACCCTTATTTTTGGTAACCTATCCTCCAAAGTCATTATGGTTAATCTGTTTTAAATTTTGTAGTCAATATTTTCAAAGATGACTCAAACAGGAAGTGATCAAACCGACGTTAGTGAAATTTTGGTATCTATTTTTAGTCATTAAGTTCGAAGACCGATTGTAGCGACATCTACTTTACCCCACTGAGAGATGGAATAAAGTAGATGTCGCTGCCATCGGCTTTCGAATGTCCCCAGGCCGTCACTTTTGACGACGTAACGTCCAAATGATAGAAAAGGGATAAAAATGAACGGATGGGAACCCAGGCTAACACTCCCCATCAGGACGTGTGCAAATGGATCCGCGTAAGAAGCTCTCATTCACCAATGGAAAACAAAGCGTCTTACCGATTTCTTGAAGTTTGGCAGTTCATGCATTTCCTATAAAAACAAGACCCACTCAGGATGAAATACACTGATTGCGTAAAATAACGATACAGATAAGCATGCGTAAGTTTTGGAGGTTTATCTGTATCGATGCTTTAAGCAGAGGTCTTTGGGGATCCACTGCGCAACTTGCAACACTCAATATGCCATACATTTTTTCAGACACATTTGCTTATGGTAGGTACCAATGTTGAAGAGAACTTAGTGGGCGGGTACGTTGTAGTAGAATATGAAAGACTTCCCTATCACGGGATAGTTCTGGATGTCGACGAAGAACTCGAAGTCAAAATATTGAATATAGTTGGTGCAAATGACAGGGGAAATCCTGACCCAAACTGAATTGAAATAAGACGTTTTTATTTTGAAAATGATTTTTTTTTTTCACTGCATAAGTTTTACCGGTTTGAACTGTTGGGGCCGGTTGCATAATACAGGTTTAAAGATAACCTCGAGTTTAACTTCAAGTTTTACGCTATTTCATTGCATAAACACAGTTTACTAAGTCCCGGACTAACAGTTAAAGCTAGAGGTTTTCTTTATTATAGTTTAGCTTAAATTCAAGTTTAATTTATCCTCGTAACATGCGAAATCTAAACCTGCATACAGGTAGGTTTTAGCTCCAGTTTAAGGTAAAAATCGTAACTTATTTCACTTTAGAAAGAGAACATAGCAAGCAATATTCTATTTTGGATCCAATACAGTATGTCAGAATGCGGAATAGCATGTACAGGGCGATTTGGACAATCAGCCACAGGATGAGTTACAAATCTGACGAATTTGGGTACAATATGGTTACTCGGAGCGCTGGGTTTTTCGTAGGAGTGTCCTGGGGAAAGACACTTCAGAGCCCTAACCCAGTACGGTGAAAACCCAGGGCATTTTAAATATGAGAGATGTCGCCGTTATATGTCTGAAATAATGTTGAATACGCAAAAAAACAAAATTCAATCAATCAAACCATAAAGATCAATCACGTATATCAGGATCTAACCCCAAAACACCGTTTTTTTTTTTTTTTTCTTTTCCATTTTAACTCAATTCATCCTTTGGACTTTGGACCAATGAGTAAAAATATTATAAAGATACATTTGGAAACGTGGAATAAAGAGACATTACTCGTAACGAGGAAATTGCCATTTTTCAACAAAGTCCCCCTCCCCCTTTTCAAACACGTCTACAAACATGGTGCCGAAAAAGGGAACAAATGATTTTTTTGACAATGGACGGGTGTAACAGTCTGATGTGGTTAGGATAATTTGCCATAATATCTATCTGACCAAATTGTCCTACATCCGAAGAAGACACCATCCTACCAGCATCTCTGATCGTTGTGTAAATAAGATGAACAATGACCGAAATTATTATTAAATATGTGCATCGCTGACCTTTATCTTTACATTCGGCTGGACAATATAGACAACCATCAGCCTACACATCTCAGTCCATAACTTCCGCTGCTTAAGCAACTTGTTTTAGATAGATTCGGGAAAAATGAAACTGCCCGGGTAAAGAGAATAAATGAACTCTTCCTATCTTCCTCAGAATAGGACTATATAAATCAAAGGGTTATAAATACGTTTCAAATACAGATTAATAGCCCCCCCCCTCCCCCAGTATTCTCATTTACCATCAAACTGAGGACAGTTTAGTGCCAGACCAGTATTCAACAACTATGCAATCTATTTAAATCTAGGCCTCACACAAAGTCAACCGATGTACATGTACGTACTGCAACGTCATGAAAGGCTGTGATGGTTGATTATTTTGGAAAGAGACACTTCTTAACACTTTACAAAATAAGCCCTGATTTTTATGGCTTCCAGAAAGACGGATTTGAAAACATTGTGGAAAGAGCGAAAATGCTCGTACCAAGTAGTCTATGTTACCAAACAATGTTTTCAAGTCTTCCAGAGAAAAAAATCCATCATTTGAGCAACAGTTATTTTGACGTCTGCAAATGATTTCAATCCGAACGAGATTAGAATTTTATTGTCTGGTAAAGAGTTATTCTCATATTTCATAAAGAATTCTGTGCTGTCTGATCTTAGTCAACCCTTTTTCTCGTATTCGTGTATTCTCTGATCCAGAAATGATAACAATTTAGTTTAAAAAAAAAAGTAACGGCTCTTCATGTTGATCCACCAGCAGCAGATCGTACTGGCTAGCGGCGCATTCAAACCTGTATATAGACTCCGTCGTGCATATTCACGTGCAGAATGGTGGCGTTGTCTAGACAACAGCGGTGCGCTGACCAAATTCTGCCCATCGTTTAGTCCTACCTGGAGGATAGCTAAACCTAGTCTGTATAGACTAGGGCTGGGTAGCCTCGAGCTCAACTAGCTTTATGCAAACCGGGTTAAAATCCCGGTCTACCAAGACCTGGGTTAGGCCTTGTTCCAGTCTTAAATAAACCTTTGTTATGCAACCGGCCCCAAAGTTTTTGAGTATGGTTTTGGTAGATATTCACTACGTTATCCCCGTAACGGGCCCCGTCATTACCGCATCGTCCTGTCATAACCGAAACTTCACAGAATAACAAGGATTCCAGGACAGCTGACTTTTAGTAGTGTATTGTGGCAGTTTAAATATATTGCTGTAAAAGGATGCAGCGCGATTGACAATTATTGCACGAATTTGAGTAGAACTAGCCATCAAAGGTTGTAACGCGACGTTGGTGATAAAATCTGAGGTGTTTAGTATTAGATCTATTATTATTATTTTTCTACAGACGCTATTTTAACCTTAAAATGTTGAGTTTCTATTCGTGTAGTAACTGGTTTATACTAACTCGTTGTAAATGATAATTAAAAAATCCTTAAAGACGATCGCTACAGTTTCAACACTTTTTCAAAACATTCAGAATTTCGTGAAACTTTGTTTGGTGATAGTTTATTATCTGATCTACAAAAATAGGAGATAAGAAGAGGGGGTCACCAGGTTTGGGAAAATTCTATGAATATTTCTTTTAGTACACCCTGCATTGCGGCAGTTCAGGATGAAATTTCACCTATGAAAACTAAGTTTATGTATATTTTTTAAATGACAACAATTATAAGCAAATTTTATGTCATTGTATTGGTGAAACATCAAATTTAATGAAAAAAATAATTTAGAGTATACTGTGTATCAATTAAAAAAAAAAAAACCTTAACTTATGGCTAAAACACCTTTATTTTGGGAAAAAACCAAAAAAGCCAAAGAGTATCTTTCAAAGTTATTTTTTTAAATGTTCTAACATTCAGATTTTTCTTATTTTTTCTATAAATAATATTCAGGTACTTAACTAAAAGAATCAGGCTTAAAACAAATAGGTCACCAGCCTTATTTTTTAAGAAAATGCATTTTAAGTTTGTGGGTTGGGCACTAACTAATGAGTAAAAGTAGGGTTTGTCAAAGACATTATATGAAGTAAATTATCTCAATTTTTTCAATAATACAACAATATTTACAAGAATCAAGTTTGTTGGTCATAATAAACCAATTCATAGCATATAAATGTAATACTGATGTTAGCATTTAACCCATTTCCAAACGACTAATTTTAGACTCTTCTAAATTTGACGCGTTTGCAGACGCTATTTAAACCAAAACCTGGTATTCATGTATCACAGTCCTTTGATGGGTCAGAAATCATTGTGCGAAAAAGAGAAATCAATCGTTAGGAGCAATTTCTCCTTTTGACATCAATGTTTTCTAATGTTGTCTGCTGCAGACTCATGAAGCTATGGGGCAACCTGGTAAAGGAGAAAGAGTTATGTACAGACCCTCGTTTTCTGCAAGTCTTTACCAAGTGACATAATTCTGGACTAGACCAAACTGAAAGCATCTGCATCTGAAAGGATGTTTTAGCTCGACGATACGTCTGCCAGATAGAGCGCTAGTAGTAGCATCTGTGTCCATATTTCCGTTGTTAGGTGACGTAGTTAGGTGATTCACTTTGACTTTCAGTCCGATCTTTTGAAAACATAATTTTGGATTCTTGCCTCGCATATAATCATTTGGCTTGATTCAAATACTTTTTTCTTCATTTTGCTGACATGAAACGACCCATTTTAGTTCTTGGTTTATCCATTCTGCGGACATTGACAAGTGTGGCAGGATCAATTGTGTTAGGTGCTCACCGTTTTTCGAGTAAAAGGTGAACATGATAGTTACACGAAGCGTGAAAATGGAAACTGTCGCGAACGTCGTTAAATAAGATTTAAAGAAATGTGTTTGAAAATAGCCATTTTGGTAGGCCGAATGAAATGAATGAGATGGTAATAAATTTTGTTCATGTTATAAAACGTGTACATGCTAATACAGCCCTGCTTGTTTAGAATAACCCTCATAAAAGTGTTAATATGAAAATAGGCAAAGCCTAAATACGGGCGGAAAGGCAAAGCAAAATTACCTTTTTAGATTCTACACTTTAACAGCAATTTTTAAAATTCAAATACTGTATCACAAAAATATATATGTTACAATGACTTGAAACTAGTAACACTAAAATATTACAAATCATGATCATACTGCCAAAAAGTCTCTATGTTGCAAACTGAAAACAACTTCCATTTTGCAAAATGAAATCAATTTGCATGGGATTTATATTTACATTATTCAAAAACAATTATTTTGTATAGATCACTATGATATCTTATGGTAATTCAAACCCCTGCTGCTTTACACTTCATTTACTAATGAAAAAAAAAAAACAAAACAAAACTCCACACAAACCTTTTACAAAATAACTAAATGTTAGGCTGGTCAAAACCCAAAGCATTAACAGTTAAGTGGCTCCAATAACTTGATATTGATGCAGTAGAAAACATTGTTGGAAAAGGAAAAGCACTGTTTAACCCTTTCCCAAACAACAAAATTTTGGACTAAACCAAATTGAGGTCTGGAGAACAGAAATTAAATGCACCACTCATGGTAATTTTCTGTTTTTGATACATGAGTAGCTGTGATCATGTAAAACTGTATTTGGGTTATGACAAATCCTTTTGGTTTTAGATTCACATGATGGCAATATTGTAAATTTGTCTCTTTGACCATCCATGTCTATGTGCCTTCTAAAGTAATTTACTTTTGAACCAGGACACAATGTTTTCAGATACCTTCAGGGTTGTGCCAACATGGGACTTTGAGTCAAACAGGTAAGGGCAAGGTTGAAAAAGTAATAAGACATGTTTAAGATAAAAATTTATTAGCCAACTTTCTTTTTCATAGATTGCAATTTTTTGTTCTTAAATAATACATAGAATTATGCAGACAAATTCGTTTCCAGTTATTACAATTTAACTCATTAATGTACACACTGTACAGGTGAAATACAGAGCTACCACTCACAATGGGCTAAGATGAATCACAAACTAGATTGTTTACCACATGTGAGAAATAATCTGCAATGATTCTATTTGCGTAAACGTTGGAAAAGGAGCAGTTGCTTTTGAAAAAATACATTATATGTACTTCCTTTTGCAGCATTTTTACCATGTTCTACGCCTGAAGTCTATTAACCCTTTAGCAAAATCCCGAAGGAAGATGGCTCTTGAAAACATTGTGGGAAAAGAAGAAAATGCTGGTAACCAGCATTTTCTCCTTTTCTTACAATGTTCTCTGCCCTTCCCAAAACAAATTCCAGTTGTTGAATTTAATTCATTTTGATGTTTGCAATTCGTTTCAATTTGAACAAGACTATAATTTTTCATATGGTAAAGAGTTAAGCTATAATTGTGAAATGAAGCATCTTGCAAGAGTGATTTGCAACAACACAGCTAACAAAAGTAGTTGTGAGAAAAGGGACTAAAGTGTATTCTTTTTAATGTATATTCAAGCAAATGCACCTTTTATCATACAGTTTTGATTAGGGTTCTAAAAGAAGGTCCAATTCAAGCTGTCAATATGCATCAGCACTAATGGTATGGTTAGTGGCTAATTAGTCAATATCACTTTCACTGCTCAAACTCTCTGGTAGTTGACTGTTTCTTTATCTAGCTACCAATACTTCTCTAGCTCTTTTCTGGCCTCCTGAATGCTACAAACTTGTAATTTTATGCAAGCACCTGAAAGAAATAAAAATATTGAAATATTAGAGAAGCAGCATGTAATTGTGTAAAGCTTGTGGTTGTCTGTGAGCTTTTCCTTATGTTTACCTGCTTACAGAAAAAAAATTAAAGTTTTTCTGGTATACATATATCTCATTAGATATTTCACATTAGTGAGCAATATTCTATTTCCAGAGATAAAGATTTCTTCACCTTTATTTTTCTTTTTACTTTGGTCAAAGAAAATTCCAGTAAGACTGTATTTTCTAAATAAAAATGTCTGAGAAACATTTTTTCAAGGCATAGTTTGTAATAAATGTGTCGTTCCGGCAAAAGAAACACTGTCCCAAGTGAAAAGATTTGCACATATCCAAGTTGAAAGCATCTTTAGATGACAAATTTAAAAATGATACCAATGAGCTAAAGTTCCTTGATAGTGTAAAAAATGTTGTGGTAATGGAGAAATTAATTGTAACAAGCGATTCTCCTTTACCTACAATGTCTTCAAAGACTTTCTTGCCCAGGGTCATTAAAACCAGGGATTGTTTGATGAAGGATTAATGCTTCTCTGTGATCCTTTTTACCAAACAAGTCATATCATAATTATGGATCCATAAAAGCAATTTTGTCTAACAACTGAATAAATCAGATGGCAGAATGGTCCGTTGATATGCTGAAAATAGACTAATAGCAAAATGTTTCAACCCAGGTCAGCCTGCATGGACTGCACAGATTGTGTAGGCTGACCTCGGTCGATACTTTTTGCAGATGCATTATGCCCCCTTTTCAGACAGCATGGTTAAAATACTATGGTAAAGTATAAGAAATACATGTACTGCCAAAACCTAGCAGCTCAGTGCATACTAGTATTTAAATTTTCTGCTGCAAGTGGGAATTACTTGTGGAACACTGATAGTGCTAAACAAATAAAATGGATATTCTAAGTCTGAACTAAAGCTGCATATACTGTGATTTCAAAGCTGTTTTTCCATAATATTTGGCAAAGAAGCAAATTGTGGATTCAAGATAAAACTGCTCATTTTGAACCGTCTGCATTAGCAATTCAATCTGAGTGTTGCCCTTCAAAGGTTGAATAAGGGGACAGTCATTTTGCAGTCGTGAAATCTGTCTATCTTCATGAGATAGGAAATGACGTCACTGTAACTATTTGAATGTGATCCCACATAATCGACATATAAAATTGATCATGTGACATCCCCACAGGCCTTTGCAAATCATTTCAGTGGTAAATTCTTCGATACAATTTATGACAAAATTTGAGATTCGTCAAAATTGAATTAATTTGCTGACAATAAATTTCTTTCTATCCTTTCAATGACAAAACCAATTATTTGAGGCACATTTGTCACCTGCAAATGCTTTCAAATTGAACCAATCTGATTCTAGGAAAGGAGTAAACACGCATCTACACTCATTTTTCAGCCATTTTTTTTTTAAACCCATTTCATATTTATTTTATGAAACTATACTTTTATTTTCATACTAAATGTTGTCCCAAACGGTTTGAAGGTTGCACAGATTACGTCGGATAGAAAATGCATGTCATTTTCTTGCGGTCTTCAAAGAAACGACTGCTGTCATCTCTGGTTTTAAATCAAAGACAAATCCCTCATCCCTTACAACAATATATCGTCGGTTTACTTCCAAAACCTCGTAACTACAGCTTGTAACAAGCTGTAGTTACGAGGTTTTGGAAGTAAACCGACGATATATTGGTGTTTTATCTATGTTTACATGACTGACTTCTGAACCATTCTTACCTCTGTCAACTTTCAACAGCATTTTTGTCTCTGGCTGCAAGAATGTATCTTTATGGAAATACAATTCCATAAATTCTGTCATACTTCTCTTTCATACTAATCAATAGTTAAAATTACAAACTAATACCATGCTAAATTCCAACGTGTTAGCTGTTGCCATTATATGTCTGAAATAATGTTGAAAATGGCATAAAACACTGTTAAAAAAAGTCATACTAGATCTATATTCAGTCATGAGATATTGAAGTTTGGGATGATAAAAAGATCATTTTATCAACCTGGGCTAGTTATAAAATTATTTGGAATTCAACAAAATTCAAGCTTTTTTTTCCTATCTCTGCTTCCCTATTGAAAACATTGTGACAAAGGAGAAAATAGTATCTGTACTTGTCACTATGTTTTTACTTGTCGACATTCAGATTGCTGCAGATGTCAACTCTTAACCCTTCACCACACAATCCTGACTTTAAATAACCCTATGAGAGAAGGCTTATGAAAACATTGTGGGTAAAGGAGAAAATGCTAGTGACCTGTGCAGTGTTTCATGGTGCACGAAAACCAATTTTAATATCGTCATCAACTCTAGGCTTTCTTCAGTACCTATGCAAACAGTGTAATAACTGCAATAATCGTGTTACACTTTTTCTACTTACAGAAATTACACAAATCTAGCGTGTTATTGCAACAACATAAGTAAATACATACCGTGTAAGAAAATGGTGGTCGTTAAAAGTTGCGTAGAGTCGCTTCCCTTCTGCAACCCCCCCCCTTTACATATTTATTGGCAAGTTTGAAGGCGCGTATCGTTCTTGAAAGGGATGGTGGCAAAAATTAACATTTAGAAAGTTAAAAGATAAAACCGACATTCTTATCTTACCTATGTAAGGCCAAGGGCTACTGTAGTGCAATGCCGGTATGGGGTTTGTCCGCTTCGCAAATTTCGCTCGGTTGAAGTTCGTAATTTCAGCCCACGGAAGATCTTTAAGGAATAAAACTTCTTTCCAGTGAAATGATGACGCCATCTGTTCAGCAGTAAAACGATTTCAATAATCCTAAATACGTTTGGGGAGCTCTGAAAGCGCCTAAAAAATTAGTGTATGGAAAGCTCTGGGAAATCCCTTATCCACCGGTATGTTTGTAAACACTCTCGTCATTCGGCCATTTCCGTAACCTGAACCGGTTAGATTTGATTTGCTCTCCGGAATCTCTCGAGTACCTATTCTGTTAATTGACTTTACAGAAAACTTCATTAAAATCGGCAAAACAAATTTCTGTATCCGTTGTTACTGACAAATGACTGTTGTGACGCAAATTTACATTGATTTGCGGACAGATATTCGAATGTGCAAGAGATCCAAGACACCTCCAATATGTGTAAACCAAATCGCCGATATTTCCCGAGTGATGGTTACCCCCCCCCCCCCCTTTTCGACGAGAATTTGCACGTGGACTCCACCATTGTAACCGTACCTAGAAAGCCGAAGTATTCCCTGTACGTTTTGCAACTTCTTGGAATTTTTTTTTCCCTAGCATAATGCGATTTTGTAGACTGGTACACATACGTGTTACCTATAGACGGGCTCCAAGGCCGCTTCGCGGCCTTTCCGCCCGTATTAGATCTAGATCTAGTTAGACTCTAGTGTTTTTTTTTCATACCTTCATACCGTCATGAAAACAAGAAAAAAAAATCTTCATTCCTTATAATTCAATATCACAGCCGACAAATACGCAAATGAATAACGTTACTAGTTGCATTTTTTCTTGTAATTCCGATATTGTACTTTCTACTTTCTAATGCACATTTCATTGGTATTTCATAGCGCGGGACAATGGCTCGTTCATGACGTCAGAATATGTGATTCATGACGTCATATAACATTGAAAACTGCAGAGTTTATCTATTTTTAGAAGTTTAATACGCTGAAAGTAATTTGAAAATTAGATGATTTGTACCCAGTAAACTCACGATGAGTGTTAAAGGCCCAGTAAAGGCCAAAATATCAAAGTAGGTGTCACAATACATTTCAATTTAAAACTACCATTTAAAAGTATGGAAAATATTGTGGAGATGACAGTCTGTTATCGTGTGGTCGGGCCATATGTTAGTCGTTGGCAGAAAAATGAATTTCAAAATCAGGCAAAAAGTAGACACAAGAGACAGCTACCTGGCAGGTTTTAACCTAGTTTTGAAATTAATTTCTATGTCAGCGACTAACACTTGGACAGACCGTATAATGACAGATTTTCATCTGCACAATAATTTCCATACTTGTAAATGGTGTGATATAAATTCAAATGCATTTAAACACCCGCTTTGTTTACAATTGGCCTTTAGTTTTCCTAGACTTTGGTAATTTGTTGGATATCATTTTTTTCAATTTATGATATTCAGAGAAAATAAACTTAGCTAGCATTTGAACTCGGACTCGGTATAAAATGAGAAAGAAAAACATTACGAAATCTCGTATGTATAATATACATGTTTGTTTGCAAAAGTAGTTCCGCCGCTGCCCAATTCTTTTATTTTTTCATGGAGCAACGAAAAAAAAAAAAAAAAAAAAAAAATCAGCCTATCAGAACTCCAATATTCATGAAAACAACTTATATTAAATTATTTAAAAATAATAGTAGATTTACTCGACAAGGTTTAGCTCTTAATCTTTAGCTGAAGCTAGATCTACAAAAATTTGAGATAAAGGAAAACAGGAAAGGCAATGATCTGTTTTGATGCAGATAGTAAACAGACACTTGTTACTGTTGATTGTCATAGCACTTTATTGTAATCACGTTGTTAGTTATACCAAGGTCTCAAGACTATGTCCTAAACTTTTTGAAGCATATTTGCTTCCTCTTCCCATGAAACCAAAATCCTTTTATAAAAAAAAAAAAAAAAGGCTGATCAGCCAAAACGCCAAAAGCGGTAAAAAACCAAAAAATGTAAGTCCAAACTTGATTAAGAACTTTCTGACCCACCAAGCGCGTTCACTATAATTTTGGAGTGATCATTTAGACAACCTCTGTTTAAGAAATAACTTTGGATCTTAAAACCTTGTCATTTATTTGCGTTTGAGTTAATCAAAGTCTAAGAAGTTCCAAATTTTGATGAGAAAAACGTGTCCAAAACTTGTACTACAACATAGAATGTCACATTCTGTCTTTTTAACTGTTACCAGGTGTCTGATCATAAAAAATTCCAATGTCAGATATGTTGAACTTTTCAAAAATATGTTGCTGTCACCAGTTTTACCGATTCGTTGTATTTTCATATCCTCTTAATTGATATCCGACTTTTAGCGTGAATTACGTTATGCTTTTTCCACTCAACTCATGTTAAGCAGAATTCAAGATATACTGTGTTATTTTCTACATATGAATGGATAAACACTATGTTCAAAACATAATGCCTATCGATTCCCGTTTCTATCATCTAATGTGAGAATTTAGTCTTGTAATTGCAGACAATGCAGATCGACATGGAAATGTGAATTACGTGCACTATTCATTATAGCATGACATTACAAAACTTAACATTAATTGTTCTTTTGTATAAAACCATTAAATATACTTAAACCAAATCCACTGTAAAATAACTTGCTTCTGTCATCTTCTTTTGAAAGTTATAAACAATATGATAATTTTTGAATTACGTTACCGTGAATTACGTTATGGCATTTTTCTAAATTTAATAAGTATTTCGAAAACGAATGAACTGAGCGAGTACCTAACACTATGTGGACATGACTTCGTCAAAGGCCTATTCACACGTATTGGAAGCTATCATATGATGGGTTGATATTTCTGAAGATCGCTTTTAAAAAATCTTGCTTTAAGTAGTACTTGTAAAGCATTGTTTTCAACGAACTTTGCATTGAAATTTCTGATATTACAGCATATTTTTGGAAGAAACATTTTCACTTTGTGATTAGTATAGCACTTGGTTAAATGCAGTTCTTTGTACTACACTGAAATGAACATGAATATGATAACGTAATTCACTGATAGATAACGTAAATCACAAAGACATGACTTAACCATTACAGGTAAAACAGCAATTTCTAGGGCTGAAATTCAAGAAGATACCCGCTAGAAGAAGAAAGCAAAGGAAGGTTAAAATTATTTCCAGAGAAAATAGACCCGAGTTGAGAAATACTATATGTGAAAACTATCGAATTTTATTCATGTAATTCAGAGCAAACAAAAAAAGGTACAACAAATTTTATGAAGAAAAGGATATTTGAAAAAAATGAGGTAGCTGAGCAATTTTTTCAATTCCAGTCAAAGCTAAGAATCTGAAAGTCAAGAACAGACTTGTGAACAGTATACAAACAACGAGACCTTGTACAGGAAAGAATATGGACCACTTGATTCAGCTTACTGAATAAATCTAATCCCTATTGCTGAGCAAGCTATTGATCAAGCTCAAGATAATACTGAATCAGTAGAATATGATCCGATTATCAATGCAACTGCAACTGATGCCTGAATCCCTCTCAATACAAGTGCATTAGCTGCTATATACCATGGCAAATAGTGTGTTGGACTAGCATTGAAATAAAGCCAAGATGACAATTTACACAAAACCATATTTTTTCAGAAAGGGCGTAGCAAGGTGTGTTTTACATATGACCCAAAGGGCCATTGACACTATGGGTCAATGAATGGTCAGCTGTCTACAGTGCATGATCCTATAGACTATTGGAATGCAAGGTGTAAAGTATTTCAGATATTGACATAAACATGATAGTTTCAAAATTTGAACACAGTGACATGGGTACCAAGAGACAGTGAATTACGTTACCAGCCTTAGACAATGTTTTCCTTATACAACTGCAAAGAAGCCTGTTTTAATACATCCACACATTTGTTTACATTCTAGTATATAGGGACTAAGCCAGCAAAATGCTTTTTTACGACAGTTTTGACTAGTTTGAACGAATTAAAGTTCAGTTGCTACAGTGTCGAATCCTTGCTAGTTGGTTACAATGATTAATGTTTAATGTTTAACAAAAAAACATATACAGAGTTTGGTTTTCTTTTAATAGAAATACTTCAAGAAATCAAATGGGTGTAACTACTGGTGTCATATTTGACGCTTTATTGTAACATTTTCTGCGTTTAAACCGGTAGGGCGTATTTCTGTGATTTATGTTACTTGGGGTTGTTTCTTTTTTAGATGTGGCCAAGAGAAAATGCAACGTCAAAACTAATATCTATAATGTGTTTTATGTTGTTTAGCCATATGAGTGACTGAGCAAATTTCTGATTTTTTTGGTTTTAAAACTTTAAATGTTTGCTTATATTTGAAAACATTGTTTCAAACAAAAGAAGAAGTTTTTACTGCTTATTTTCTCTGCGGTAACAGAAAGGGACTCGGCATTCAGAAATATCTTGTTTAAAGGAGAGAATATTTACTTGTTTGAAGAGTTCAAACGTTTGTTCTTTTAATAATCATAGTTAAAATGGCTTATTTCCTGTTTTGTTTAAATAAACAAGTTTGCCATTAGGGAAAGGTTGTTGTAACGTAATTTACTCATGATTTATACTACATGTATTTAATGCTCAACAAGTATTAAATTCCCTTTCTTCTGTAACTTTGCCTTCCGATATATCGTTAGCAAATGTCTCAAATTTTGTACGGACAAATATTCAATACAAATGGAAACAAAAAATTTTCCGGACATTTTCTTACCCGCAATTTTACCGTTTTTGGTGATTTGGCTGTTATAACAAAAGAGAAATTCTTCGAAAGTCATTGCATAGGAAAAAAAAAAAAAAAAACGGGCCAGGTTTCACAAAAAAAACTTAGTCTTTTTATCTTGCTCAAATCTGCCAACAGGATAATTGTTTGACTCTAGTTCATTTGGCTGTTAGAGACGTATTTCACTAAGATGAACAGACTATTGTCCAAACGCTCTCAAATCTTCAGCTTACACAACTTTCCAAAGTCAACCAAGCCAAATAAGCGGACTTAAATCAGTCAACGGACTTAAGTCCATTATTTTACTGAGTTAAGTCTTAGACGTTGTGTCACCTTAGGATTTGAGAATGTTACCTCAGTCTTTTACTGATAGTAAAAAGCGTCCCTAATAACGAACAAACTAACTTGGAAAATGAGTTCATTAGCAGATTGAGAAAAATAAGAGACTTAGGTTTTGTTGTAAAACCGTGCCATGGAGTTTTACCAAATTTTATTGAAATCAATGCATTTAGATATTCAATTGAATACTTATAACGCTGAGAGCTTTAATCGAAACCAGTCAATATCAGTAGACAGATGGGCATACAAACAGTAAAAAAAAAAAACGCACACACACAAGGACACCCACAATAATATCGACATTGAAAATAGTCTTAAAAAGACGTAGCATTCAATTTAAAGTTACCACAGATATAATTCGTTTCATATCCTAACCTCATATCGCCACAAAGCGAATATTGTATTTGTATCTACATTTTTCGACATGATTAATGTGTTAGCATAAATATACTCGTGCCAGGTTTGAAATCGATAGAGGATACTGTTAGAAAATTGGATAATAGTCCTTTTTTTCCCTACGGGATGTAAGAAAGATCGAAACCTTTATGCTCGTACATGTAAGTATAAATGATTGTCGACACCAATTAAAGTTACCTTAGTTTTTTCGTATTTTCATAATGTGTATATGCTCATTAGCCATGGAATGGGCGGTCTTTGGTGATTTGTTTAGCTTTCGTTACTATAGCGACCTATTATAGACCGATGATGGTGCTTGACCGAAACACAGCACACTTCTAAAAACATGAAGGAAAGAAAACCAATTATCATTATGTTACAGTTTGTTTGTTTTTTATTTATTTTTTTTTTTATCTATCTTATTATTATTATCATTATTATTACTATTTACAAACAGTGCTTCCCAAGTTTAAAGTAACTGTGGAGCTGCCCTCCTTCGCCCTGACTAGTGATGACACTTTGACGGGAAAAGTCAAAGCCATGTAAGTTTTAAATCTTCAGACCCTTCCAATTACCACTCAATTGAATTGGAAAAAAAAAAAAAAAAAAAAATAGACGCTAAATTCTCCTAATAGCATGTTCAAAAATTGAATAAAAAGGTGGTATATCACTCTAGCAAGCTAAATATTGCGATCAATTTTGAAAATCCAAATGAGCCTAGAGAGTTACGACAACGACTGTCCATTGTATCCGAAGGTTGTAGTACCAAAGTCAATTACAATTAAGCTATTCTGAGTACCTTTTTCTTAACAGAGGGAATGGTTTAATTTGTGATTTACGCCTTTTGCAACATAATTCAATTATTAATCACACTGAACCTTAATATACTCCTTGAATTATTTTATCTGTATGCCGCAAGATCTTTTTCCAAGGCATTTACTGCGCTCCAGAATGAATCAAGTTGAAAAAAGTTGAAAAAGGTGCAGCGGTGACAGAGAAATGAATTCTGTTGCATATCTATGGTCAGTTCTTGCAGACAGTAGTGTGGGGGTAATACGTTAGTATCTTACATCAGACGTTTCGGGATCGAGACCTTATGATAAGCGGGATAAGTCTTTATATAAGTCCAATATAATGGTGCGAAGACTGTTTTGGCTTCTAGCTAGTAATCATCCAGCGATGTTATTCCATTTTGTACGAAGCTGTTTCAGAACTGATGTAAATAAATTGAAACAAACCAATTTTCCAAGAAAGTATTGAAATCCTCTTTGTTATTAGCCCTCCCATAATCCACTTTGGACACGGATCTCGGCAAAGACGGAAAAGACTATCAAACAAATTTTGTTGCTTTCGATGAATATTACGTACACCTTGAAAGTATTACTGAGTAACACCAGAAATTGAGAGAAAAACGGCAAGTAAATTATTTTTTAAAACGGGTAATATGTTCTCATTAAACAAGGATATGTAATTCAATACGAAATCTTTTTATGTTTTTTTTTTTTTCGCAAAACATGTAAAAAAAATTGTCTTGTTTCTGTTTTGCCAGATACACTTATGGCAAACCTGTGAATGGCACCGTTTCACTTAAAGCTTACGTAGATCACTGGTATAGGCCGTATAATTACAAGGGCAGCGAACCAGCAGTAACACAAACTTTGAACGTATGTAATTTATTTATGTTTGCATGATCAAAATTTCATGTAATTTGGCAAGTTGATGTTGTAATAATTGGTATTAATATCCATTGTATCACCAATAAACGTGCAGAAAAAATACTAGGTCTATGTGGATAAGCGAATGCATATCCTGTAGGAAAATTACCAAGATTTCATTCTATAAAAAGGGGTTTGTCCTAGTATAGTTGTTGTTTATGTATATGACTTTTGCATTGTGATTTTTTTCTTGAAAACTTAAACTTTCAACTTATGTTTACAATAGGATCGATTAACCCCGTCAATCTCTAAGTACATGTACGAACGTTTTGCAAGCTACACCGAATTCCAGTTATCTAATTGCTGACATTGGTAAAGCGTCTTTGAATTGAAGACACCATAACTTCGTCATAAAGATTTTATATCAAGCTATAGATGTATGTAAAGAAAAAAAATGTATTGTTTTATTCTTACATCATTGTATCGATATGGATGCCTTGGTCGTTTTTATATCAATATATACTACTTTCTCTCTGAGTAAGGTACGGCTCTTTCGTGATTTCTCCTAAATTGCACCTTTCATCAAGATAGTACCCTTATTTCCAGTGTGCTAGGACCATTTATAATTTTCTATGCTTACACTAGTTTGAGGTAAACTTAATGCGAAGCGCTCTATTCCTGTGCTGTATTTCCAAAACATGTTTTACATATATTCCCTGTCTGTTGAATTTTCAAATTCGCCGATCAAAGCACAGTTAAGACTTTAAATTCTGTTTGATTTCAAATCATGGAGTATTATTCAGGATGGTAGGAAACTATCTATCGTCCTCGACAAACACTCTTGCAGTCTTTTTCATGAAAACTTCAACATAAACACGTATACTTAGAACAAAATTAGTACACTGTATGATATATTCGTGAAGTAGTTTCACATATGTGATACATGTACACAGAAACTGATCGAATTCATCTGAACAGTTAGCATGTGTCAGAGACTGTTTCTCCTTTTTGCAGATTGACGGTGAGGCAACCTTCGATATTCCCCTAGCTCATATCAAACAGATTGTGAAATACTTTGACAGACGATCAATTGTTGTGGAGGCAAATGTCACAGAAAGTATAAACAAAATCACTCTAAACGGATCTAGTGACGTCATGTTTTACAATACAGCTGCCAAGTTGAAGTTCTTAGATTCGAATCCAACAACATTCAAACCAGGACTACCGTATACAGCTTATGTAAGCTATTGAATGGGGTTATGCTCTTGTAGTGTTTTTTTTTTTTTCATTTGGTTTAACAAAATACCATGTCCTTTTTCGCCTTAAGTTTCATGCTCGGTCGAGGGTCTTTTTTTCCTATTTCTATATTAGCTTACCTGAGCACGAAGTTCCTTCTGTGCACTATAAAGGCACGTCTTAATAATACATGTATCTCGGACAAAGTCAAAATCGGGTTGCATCGGGTCCAAAAGTGGGTCTTCGAAACAAGTCTTTGGAAAGTCTTGTGTGCACCCTTGAGGCCACATTTTCAGTCTGATATTCATGAAACTTGATCAGAATATTTGCCTTGCTGCTATTCCGGACAAGTTTGAAATTGGGTGATGTCGGGTTTCAAAGGTCGTCGGACAATTCGTAGAAATATCTTGGTTGTACCTAAGACCCCATTTTTTCAGTCTGATGCTCATGAAACTTAGTTAGAATGTTTACCATAATGAATTTTGGAATTTTTTAAAAGTTGGTCATTTCAGATTAAAAAGTAGGTCATCGAGACAAATCGTAGAAACGTGTACACCCTAGATACTATATTTTGAATCTGATGTTCATGAGACTTAGAACGTTTGTATTCATGAAAGTTTGGAGTTGTTTGAAAATTGTTCATGTCAGTTCAAAAAGTAGGTCACTTGCACAAATCTCAGAAAAACCCCTTGTGCACTTTAAAGGCCACATTTTCAGCCTGATACCCATGAAAATTGATCAGCATTTTTGTCCGGATAACTTCATGGACAAGTTCAAAATTGGGTCCTGCCGGGTTAAAAAGTAGACGACTGGGACAAAACTTAGAAAAACCTTGCTTGCATTCCAGACGCCAAATTATCAGCTTGAGACCCATGAAATATGATCAGAATGTTTGTCGTCTTGACCATATTTTGAGCCAGTTTTAAAATTTGGTCACGTCCGCTAAAACAGTAGTTCACTTGTACTCACGTGTTTACATCATCACAATTATGACATGTTTAACTTTGTCAATTTCAGTTGAATTTACTCATTTGAGCACTTCATGGCCAATGGCTCTCTAGTTAGAAATTTAGCTTGCTACGTGTCAAACTACCCGACAGCTCTCGGTGTAAAACATTGCCTGATGTCCAGATGTAAATCTAATATCTTCGTGGCAAAAAAGTAAATAAGGCCAGGGGTAAATGAGCTTTATGCACTACTTTGATCTGATATTTTGAATCTCTTGTTAATGCAATACGGATTCAAAACATACAGCAACAAAAGGGAGGGTCACTTGGTTTGGATTGCTTTAAGCGATCAATATTTACTGTGTGTATGGAAATGTATCGAGCACAAATTGTTTTTGACATCAAAGTAAGAAAGGCCTTTGTGTGGAACGCAGGTTTCTGTTTTTTAAGGCCAGAACTTTCATTTTGTATTTTGGCTTTCTTTCCCATTGCTATTTTTGCCTACTTGCAGCTCAAAGTTTCGCAGCAAGACGACACGCCGATTATGGGCATCCGACAAGACGTCAATGTAACAACCACTGTAACATACCAGTTAAGCGGTGCCAACCCAACTCCATACCCCTATTATGTCGCGCCCACCAGAAACTACCAGTTGGCGCCCCATATTTTTGCTGTTCCTGATAATGGAATCGTTCCTATCCAAATTGATATACCACCTAACGCAACGAGTATTAGCCTACAGGTGAGATACGTGTAATCAAGTTAGTTCAAAGAGGATTGAAATCATTCCGTGAAAATAAAAGAAAACTTGCATTTCTTTTTTTTAATTACCAAGATAAGATAAAATTGCTTAAAACAGAGATTCTGTTTACCTTTACAGCCAATTGTTATTGTACGATTTTTGACCTTATGTCGTGCGTCTGGTGGCAGTTAGTGGTGTTTCAAAATTATTTGTAACTTTTTACTCTATCATTGTATTTTATTAAGTTTTAGCAAGTATCATCATGATACTCGGTATGTCGCATTTTTTTTTTTTTTAAATATTAACGTGTTTATAAATGGTCGTGATATGGAAAAGTCTACATACTTCTGGGACAACCTTTGAACTCTTTAACTGGAATGAAAATGTGTCTTACCATGAAACGTCGGTACTCGTGTCTATCGTCCTTCATGTTGTTTTTGATAACATTAAATTGTGAATCTGTACGACGGTAAAAAATGCGGTGAAATGTATTCCACTTGAGCCCTTAATATGCTGAATGAATTCGATGAAAATTGCCAGTCATTGGCATAAAACTAATTCGATTTAAAAACACGTTCCAAGAAAACGATGTACCGTATCATAAAATGTAGATTCATAATCATATTGCACGTTTTATGCTGTCCTCATTGAGTCACCTGTAGACGTCTAAAAACCAAACCATGAAATGTGCAAAAACATTTTTACTTATTGAACCGGTCGATTTATACAATCATGTCCCTTGGGTCATACATTAAAAACCTTTGTCACCGAAACAACCGCTGGTCAGAGTACGTTTAATTTCTTGGGAGGACAGAATAGCCTGGAAGACACATTTTGGGATTTTATGTCAACGGCTACCTATTATTTGTCCATGTAATTTAAACTTGACACCGTTTTTATTAAAGCTGGTTAAATCATGTCTTCCAGATGACCGTTAATTTTCACCTATAAAGTGCGCCGGATAAATTTTAAATAGCCATTATAATATTGATGGCATTTTCAGTTTTCAGCTTGGTTAATCCTTTGGCTATCAAAATTGGGAAAGTCGATTTTTTTCCCGAAACTTCTTTGCATGAATAAATAGCATGAACGATAAATAATCAACTGCCATAATTTAAAATCAAAAGAAGAAAAAAAAAAACAAAAAAAAAACTTTCAATCGATTCCTATAAAGCTGCAGTTAACATATCAATATGCTTGGAATGCTGACGAATTAAAAATATTTGTTTCTTAAAGATTCCTAAGGTCAGTTTCATTACTCAAAAGCCCAGAAATAATTTTGATGTTGTGCGCTTAACCTTATCATCTAAACAGAGTTTTGCTTTTTTTTTTTTACTATTTCTTCAGTTTGACCAGTTGATAGATAATTAAACTTTTCGGATACAATTTATTGGAGTGTAGTTTCCATTATAATTTATACAACAGATATTTAAGTACTTTTATATCTGTGGAAGACAGTTTTACGTAACGATAGTAGCTTAACTCATACAGACTCCCTAAAACAATACTTACTGCTAGAACGTTTTGCAAAGCTTGCGATTTTACTTTTTTTTTATATGGAAAACCTTTATCATTGACTCGATGCGATACGTGCGTCATGTCTCGTTAACAATTATCGCCAGCACAAAGTTGATTAATTAGAGGCGATACACAAAATAAAAGTCGATACACATAAACAGATGTCAATTTACGGCTCCACTAGTAATTAGGTGAAAATGATTATTATTTGATTTTGTTCGTTTTTATTACAGGCTCACTACGCAAAGAATTCTGCCTATCTTAGTTTAAGCAAGAGCTATTCCCCAAGTAACAACTACATTCAGTTATTTTTAAAATCGAACAACCTACAGGTAAAACTACATATTTCTCTAACATGTATGTTACAACAAGATGGCTTAGTACCAACACCTCTAATTATTATATGTGTTTGAATTAAGAGACAAAGAGAGAACAAAATTGACCAAGGAAAATGAGGAAGTCAATTGAAATGTCACAATTTGATAACTTCTGTTCCGAAATATGTTTGAACTAGCTAATCAAGTAGTACATGATGTACTATAGGCAGTCAGAAAGTGATCAGAGAGATGTTGTATCATAAAAAAACGACAGGTTTCATTTTGTGCCAACCTTCTAACAAAACGGTAAAAAATTGTTTAACGCCGTAATGCAAATCAACGGTCTAACATCAACTTAGTGATCTTTCATTAGTATACAAGATACGCATATTGTTTTCTTTTTATTCAATTCATAGGTTCACAAATACATGTCATAAGCAATTTGGAAGTAAACTTGTAAGGATGATCGTAAGAATTGAGGCGGTTAACTTCTGTCAAACGAAGGATTGTGTTCTTTATTACTTCAATGAACACTGAAATGAATCAGCACCCATTAATCACAAGACATATTTGATCCCTTCTTAGTAAGGAAAACTTTTCATTCTTTGGTCACAAATACAATCTGACCTTAGCCTTTTGCATTCGATTCCGTACATGCAAAAACAATTACTCCAATTTTGACAGGTGTTACTAGAGTACCCGTCTATATTTCAATTCATAAAATTTATTCCAGGCAGGTGTTATGGCATCGTTTGAAATCAAGGGTACAGAGTCTATCAGTTTTGCGATGTATCAGGTAACTGAATCGTTATACTTTTGAAACTAAATGTATATACAATTAAAAGAAATTTTAAAAAAAAATTAGAAAGATGTACGTTACCAGTGAAAGTAAACTTTACGGGCTCTTCCATTTCAGTTGAAAGAATAGCATAAACTGGTTCTGTTCACGTATGTAATAATGATATAAAAACCATTCGAATATTCTTTGACGTTTTAAGAGATAACTATCATTTAAAACTTAGCCTTAGTCTTTGTTAGGGCATTTCTTTTTTATTTTACTCGGGTAATTATCTATGGCCTTACTATTTTCTGTTTCAAGATATTGTCACGTGGCTCTGTAGTGGACGCTGGAGGTGTGATCGGCAATACTTTTTCAGTTATGGTTACGGACAAAATGGCACCAAACGCAAGAATTGTTGTATACTATGTCAGACCTGACGGAGAAATTGTCACGGACAGCATTAGTTTTGACGTTGATGGAGCTTTTGTGAACAAGGTTTTCTTTGTGTTTTTACATGTTCGAAAACTTGAAGTCATAAGAATATTGCTTAGACGTTATGCCCAGCATGAATGCAAATATTGTTTTACCCCCGCAAAACGAATGTTTTCGGGGGTATACTGTAATCAGCCTGTCTGTTCGTCCGTCCATGTGTCCGTCCGTATCCGTGTGTCCGTCTGTGAGTCCGTCTGTGTACAAAATACTAGTAATTTTGTGTCGCAAACTCCTCCGACAGTTTTCCTTCAATTGTATTGAAACTTTGCACATATATTGATCATATATTGAAGGTTTGCAAGACACAATTTTCAAGTGTCAACTCCTGGTTGAGGAATTATCTCCCCTTGAACTTGACACTTTTTATACCCCCGCAAAACGAATGTTTTCGGGGATATACTGGAATCATCTGTCTGTCCGTCCGTCCGTGTGTCCGTCTGTGTACAAAATACTAGTAATTTTGTGTCGCAAACTCCTCCTACAGTTTTCCTTGAATTGTATTGGAACTTTGCACATATACTGATAATATATTGAAGTTGTGCAAGACGCAGTTTTCAATCATTTACTCCCTATGATTCAAGGGTAATCGCCCCTTGAACTTAGATTTTTTTTGGTTAAATTGCCTGTTTCTGTCAAAGCGCTGGCGGGGGTATTAAGTCACATTCAGTGACAGCTCTAGTTAGCAGTGTATTTAGGAGCCCTCATATTATAAGCCATATGTTGATTCTCATGTGTATATGCGCACGAAAAATGTTGTAGAATCCCTTTAGATTCTTTTTACACATCTATTGAACGGGAACTCTTTAAATTTAGACAGAGGGCATTGCTATTGTTTATTTTTTCCTGAGTGAAATGTGTCAAAATCACGTGCTATTGTCATAGTAGTTATGCGAGAATATTAAACATGTGATTTAGCGAATAAAACACGAGGGCAATAATGATGTTCGGTCGCTAAACCGAATAAGTAACCGACCTTTGGATAGAAAGTGACGCATATTTGAAATGGTTGCATATCTAAACAGTAAAAAGAAATTGATTATGTTTCGTGAATAAAAGGCAAGAGCGTGATTTCTACTACCTAAATTTGACGGAGTTACCTGTATGTAAATGTGTAGGAGATATTACCAGTAGGAAAATAATAGCGAAGTTTCATTGTCATCGGCTTAAGGGGTGACAATATATACCGTTTTAGTTAAACTGGCGGAAAGCCAGCGAGCTTATACCATAGCCCTATGCCCATCGTGCGTCCCTGCGTAAACTTTTATTTCAAACATCCTCTTCTCTAAACTTCCCTATAGAACTTTTATCAAACTTTACAGATATGGTCTTGCCATGGTACTCTTCAGAATTTCTTCACAATCCGTTGATAGTTAATCTGCTTGAAAAGATTTCTTGAATAAGTGCCAATGCTGATCTTGTATTTTCTTGGCTACCTAGCCATATTGGTATCAGTGGTAATGAAGAGGCAGATGTTTTACCTTTTAAAGTTCCTTTTAACGATTTTGAACATTTTATTTGATACTGTAAAGTTTGAGTCTATTTTCCAGCTCTTGAAAGAGGTAAATCTCTATAGAAAGATATAATTTTAGGTTCTATTGACCATCTGTGTTTTTTGACTATACGTCATTAGCACCATCTATTCTTTTAGTGTTTTCACGGTCATAATTTTAACTTTTTGCATAACATTACAGTATGACCAATTAACAGCTTTGCATTAGTTGTATGTGCGCCTATTGTGACCTTTGATGTCGACGGGCCTTAAAACTTCATACATTCATTACATTCAGAATTTCTTCAAAAAATTTGATTCAGATAGAAAGTCTGACTGTCATGGCTACAGAATTGGGAAAAAAAAAATCTGCTCATCCGCAATCATATTGCCTAGAATTTCTAAACTCTAAAACTAAGGCAATATTTGGTTCCTGACCTTAAGGCATAGGTCTACCAATTTCTGCATTTTGCTTCATCTGGTGGACCTCTACCAAGTTTGTTCAAATTAAAGCCTTAACGACGTTTCATCGGGTTGTCAGTGCGCAACATTTTTGCGCATGTCTCTTCGCTTCTCTGTTTTCTAGCGCGTAACTTTGTCTGATTGTAGTACTATTATTAGACTACTGATTTTTGCTGCACGACGTGGAGAAAGTAGTGGTAGATACATTTGTTTTTAAAGATCAGTTTATAAAAGTGTAAATCATTCCTAAACAGCGAAAACGGAACGTGTACATTTGTCGGACATTACTTATCCGGATAGTAAGTTTAGTGTGGTAAAAAGAGAAAATTACAAGTATTTTCTCCTTTTCAACTTTTTCTAACCCTCTTTCCTGGGTATTAATAGAAATCAGGATCGTTTGATTCATTTTGCTATAAGGTTCGTAAGTAATCTATGCCTTTGAGTAATTCTGGACAGTTCTACTTGTATTGTTCTTCCATTCTCCCATCTATTAAAATATACCACATGTATTTGGCATTAACCCTTTCCTAAATGAATTAAATCGGAACTTCGAAATTGAAAGAAGCTACAGACGACAAATTAAACAAGGTTTAAATGAGATTAAAAGAATCGTTTGTGCAGAAAAGGTTGTGGAGAAGGAACAATTGCTTGTAATGAACAATTAACCCTTTTACCAAAATGTTTTCCAAAGCCGTCCCATACCAATGTTAAATCGAGACTATATCAAGGAAAGGGTTGACAGAGTACAATCTTTATTGTGAAAAAAACATGATTTAGTGCTCGAAATAATATATCTTACTAAGTAATTTGAAATCTTGGGTGTTTTGTGTCACTTTCTTTGTTCCAAGGGAGGTAATTGAGTTCGAATATTGCGAAAAGTAGCCTGGCAACCTATCTTTTTTTTTTTGCATTTTTTGATAAAGGATATAATCATGTATATTTCTGAGAAAAATGAGAAAAATCTTTGCGCTAGATTTTTTTGAGGGTCAAATAATGTCCTGATTTTCTGTGATAAAATAAGCAATTTTGTGGGCTAAGGGTTTTACTGAAACATAGATAGCGTATCATTCATTTGAAATATCTGTTGATTTCTCATCAAAGTCAGAGGATCCATTGTTTCACTATGAATTTAAAACACAGAGAACATGATTTGACTGAAATTACAGATTTTAATCACAAAATTCTGACGTATGCTGCAATAATTGGGTTTTGTGTAATTTGAAAAAAAGGGTTATGTTCTTCGTGGGCTCAGAACTTTTTGGTTCATCAGGCAACGTCTGATTATCTCTTCGCATATTGAAAGAACATACTTTGCAGTGTTTCTGTGTCAAATTTCACGAAATTCTCTGCGCTAGAAATAACTCGCTAAAACGCCTTTAAAGTGAAGAAATGCCCTGTCCCGTGAGTCACAAGTTTCACAAATACTTTTATTGTGAGAGATTTAAAGAAAATGAAAATCTGCTTCTTTGTAACCATAAATTGTTGGGCTGCCGGATTAGCCAGAAAGCTTCTTGCAGTTGATAACTTTCTAAAGTTTATTCAAAATTTAAAGTCCCTCGTCAAAATTGGCACGGTCTTTGGGGGTAACACCTTTTACAGTGACTTTACATGATAAAAACTTTAAATAATTTCTGGTTTAGAACCATTTGGCATAGACTTGTACCATAAATTATGGTATATAGTTTCAAGTAGTTGACCTCTGCGAGAATTCAACTAATAAAGACCTTCGGCCAAAATTTGACCCGACTCCAGAGTAACAACTTTCATAATGCTTTTAAAAAAGAAAATTTTGAAAATTCTCGTGCCCTCTCGTAGGAAATTGTCTTGTAAAAATACCCTTTGTCAGTGGTCATTGAAATTTGGTGTAAATGATTTTAATAAACTACCCATTAATGTCATCTTTGCATGTGAAAAGGACATTTCATTAGATTTTATTTCAATATAGTTTTTTTTTTTTACAATTTTATAACTTTCGATGTCAATTACGTGTATTGCAAGTTCATTGAATTGTCGAGCGTTACAGGGCCATCCTGTACAATATGATCAATTGACAAACTTTTAACTTACGAAACTTATGTTAAAAATCCTCTAAGGCAATGTCTTTGCAAGCATTTAGACAGATTGTCACTGTCGCTTGGCAAAAACTGTGGCTTCTAATATCAAACAAGGCACTTGTCTAGGATTCGATAAGGTGACCTATAGGCACAATGTAATTTATACCTAAGGCCTTCAAGTTAGGGAGCCTTCGAAGAGATTCATTAGATTTATTATATACAAAGTTAGGTACGACTAGGCCCAGGGTTATCCAATTTGTGGGTTATAAAACTATTTTAAATGCGTGTCGGTCTAAGTAACGCAATTAAACCTGGGATGCGGCAATTTTTGATCCGGTAGAATATGTATACAAAGAACAATCTCCGTCGAAATCTACTAGATGACGCTAAGATCAAATAAGACTTGTGAACGTAGTTGCCTAGCCCATTTTTAACCCCAGTTGAACAATGTATTTTTGATGGAGTCCACATGATGATGGTAAAAAATATGTATTAAAATCTTTAGTCAGGAACAAGTTTTTTTTTTATCTTATTTGTCAAAGTTAAGCTTGTATCTCTGGAATTGGGACCATTTTATGACCATATGGATATTATTCAAACAATTTAGTAGAGGTCTACCAGATAATGCTACATACCAAATACTGTAGCTCTTAGCCTTTCGGTTTAGAACAAGAACATTTTACACTCTTTACAATGTTATTCTCTGTACACCTTGTGTTCCTCGTGACCCGGCTACTTTTGAACAAGTACTTTTTGGATAAACAATCTGGGTCGAGGTTTACTACACGAAGTTCTGCGCAAGTTTAGGAGTCACAAATGTTGAGCATGGTATATTTTATTAATCTCCACAATGCTTTCCTTTAAAGGTATCAGTTGATTTTGACAAGACAAAAGCACAACCCGGAGATAGCATAAGTGTTATGGTGAAAGCTGATGCCAAATCAATGGTAAATCTACTGGCAGTCGACCAGAGCGTCCTCCTGCTGAAATCTGGTAACGACATCACACCTAGTGAGGTAAAATACTTACATTTACAAGTGCATATGCACCTTTCCAATTACCAGACATGTGAAGAAAAAACAACAAAAAAACTGAGGATTTGCTCCAGTTTGTCAAAGTACATATACTTCAAAATGGTTTTATGATAGGTTCATCACATAAGTCGGCACAAACGTAACAGTTTCATATGTAAACAACAATTGTATTACAATTTTCTTCGTGATGTGGTCAATAGGTACTTGTAATACAGAGGTTTACATAATTGGCTTGGTTTTCCAAATCTCAGCAAGTAGATGGAATGTCAAAATATTGGTGCGAATATCCTTAAGTTCTATTCAAAGAAAACATTACTTTATAGACATCAGAATTAAGACTCGAATGCTTGCATTGATTAA
Source organism: Hippopus hippopus (assembly GCA_946811185.2). Classification (NCBI taxonomy): domain Eukaryota; kingdom Metazoa; phylum Mollusca; class Bivalvia; order Cardiida; family Cardiidae; genus Hippopus; species Hippopus hippopus. The sequence goes on from OX328100.1 coordinate 48,303,984, forward strand.
AGTTTATACATCCAATAAAACAAAAGGCATAAACGTTGAACGTCCAAAACTCTCTAGTTTTATCCGAGGTCCTACGTGGCTCAGGGGTAAAGTGTTGAACTCGTAACCTGGTTTTTCCCCATGGTGGAACCTCAGTATTAGCACTGGAGCTTTCGTATGAGTGTCCTAGGGCAAAACATTTCAAAGCCCCATCCTAGTAATGGTGAAACCCAGAACATACATGAATACGTGAGATGTCATGATATCACTGAAATACCTTTGAAAGCGGCGTAAAACACCGTACAATCATCTAATTTTTAGCTAAGCTTATCGCCCGTTAAACTCATTATATGTGCGGAATTACATAAGATAAGTTTCCTGAACAGTTCGTTATAAACTATTTACCTCTAATAAAATCTTCAATGATCTGTTTTCTAGGTTATTAATGAGCTAAAATCCTACGACACAATCAGTCCCACCGGAGACACATTCTTCGGCGATATCGTACCGATGGCAGTTGGCAGAAGGCGAATGATATGGTGGCCCTACCCCGTCTTTTATGGTGGATCGGACGCGCAAGGAGTATTTAATGTAAGAGCCAGGTTTCTTTTGTGTAAACAGTATGTCTTGCAATATATCCCTTCTGTCAAACAGTTGCGTCCGCTTCTAAAAACACTTCATATAAGAAGTGCGAGCTGATACATGCATTATCGTTGAAAAAAAAAAAATCCCCCCCCCCCCCGCCCTCTCTGAAAATCTGCGATCATAAGCTATTAAAAGTTGATTTATTGAAAATTTTACTGTTTATTACATACCTACGCTCTTCTTACAGAATGCTGGCGTTACAGTAATGACCGACGCTACAGTCTTCCATCATTTTGAGCCAATCAGATGTAAGAACGTTTTTACAGTTATACTTTGTCGTTACAGTGGTATCGTTTCAAGCAATATTTCAATAGTAATATGCATGTATTCAAGTGATTCTTGACGAAATCCTGTTACTTTCGCAAAAAAAATAGCATCAGTTTAAAGCTCAGCTTTGCATTTTGACTTGGATGGTACAATTTTTTTCAATCCTAACATTAGATTTATTGTTTGTGACATGGATGTGTTTGTTTAATTGTTATTGTTGACAACATACTCCAAAATTTTAGGCTACCTATTAATTAATCACGCAAACCTATCGTTACTATGTCCATATTTCGTATAAAGGTCAATTTCTCTGCCTTTACGAATAAGGGAGAATCAGGTGACCTCCCTAGGGTTAATTCAGACACGGTTCACGCAGAAGAGATGTTGCCCATTGAGGTGGGGATTCACGTGACCAGTTTGGTGTAATATCTCTCTTTCTCTCTCGCCTTTTAATCGCTCTAGGGAAATCTTACAGGGGCAAATATTCTTCACCAATGCAGTCAAGGTATATAACCCGTACCTGCACCGGATTCAAGGTTTTGGTTCACGATTCAATTTTTCCCTTTATAAACTCTGTTTAGTAAGAAAACGTCGAGAATATTCTCGAACCTACTGAAAATTGTGTTGATGTTTTCCTCGCCCTTTTCTCGTTACAATTTTTTTTCTCTTTATTTGAACGGTAAACCAAATATTTAGGTAATTTAAGACGCTCTAACAGCAACAGCAATGGAAAAAGATTAGCCATTCATTTATTTTATTTGTATGGCGGTCTTTTGTATGTAAGCTCTAATTGATCAAACAGGTTTACATATGTCCTAAAACGTATTTATGGATGCAAAGTATTATAATGGGGAGAATCTTTGAACTCTTGAGTCCAAACGTTTTGGTTATCTTATATAATTTTCCACTACAAACATATGGATGGAACATACTTTATTTTATGTAAACTTTTTTGGCCAAGTGGAAGGTATTGTTTTTGATTTCTTAAATGACCATGTAAAGTAAACAAAACAAGCTTGAAAATCGTACCCTCCCAAAATAGGTAGGTAGCTTGGTAGTTAAAGTGGAGTGTCACTTTTCCTAAATAGAGCATTTTAGGTCGTTTATAACATTTGAATACCTAAACATAGAATGGTGCTTCAATAGCGGGTGGACGTTCTTCAAGCCAATTCCAGGAAGCATGTTAAACCTGATGCTTTAGAAATGAAATGTATGTAAGGTAAATGAACATGTGTGTGTGGGTGTTTTTTTTTTTTTTTTCTTTTTTCATGGGCGTCAGTGATCTAGCAACACAGTTCAAATAGAAATAATTAAAGTGTCTGGCTAAAAACTTGAATTAAAGTATTTGGCTAAAAGCTTGAATCCCGGTGCATATATAGGGAAGACAGGTTGACTAAATTTATAACGAAGTATACTATTGCTGAGGCAATCAAGTAATACTCATTTTTTTCACTTACAATACGAAACCTGGTCACATGATTCATCGCCTTACACGGGAACGCTAAACAATCTTGTTACCCAGATATACTCTGATGTCCAAACAATTAGGAAATCGAAGCTAAAGTCAAGGTTATGTTGCAGCAAAAATTGTTTGACGTACGTAGTTCTATATTGCAGGATATATAATTCTTCGTAATGCATTATTATTTCAATAATCTTTTGTTACTTGACTACGAAAAACTACCGATGATGGTTGACGCGCTTGCGGGTGCTGTAATGCCGCAAGTTGCATTGGCACCAATGCCAGGGGGAGCTGTTGGTAGTGGCGCAGGGGTAACGTCCATGAAAACCGTAGACCGTGTCAGAACAGTGTTTCCTGAAACATGGCTGTGGACAAACACATCTGTTGGGTAAAATAAGACTATCTGTATACGTGTTGGATACATATCTAACGTATGATTTCCATGATCAGACTCAAAAGGGAAATAATCATTTGGGCAAGAAACTTGGGTGTGTAGTATGAAACTGAAACAAGTAGAATTATAAACAAATGTAAAATAAAACACAAAGTCGAGGAGGAATAATGCTTAATACAGCTTTAAGGGTTACAAAAATATCAAGCATTTCGAATCAAAATGGGAGAGAGACGGAGACAAAGAAATAGGCCTACAGAAACAAACCTGAAAACTCAATGAACAGTACATTCACAAAACGACATTGCCAGGACAAATATTTGAAGAAGAAGATACTTTTTTCCTTGCGGAAAAGCAAACGAAGAAAAGAATGTAAAAAACATTATTAAACATTATAATATATAAGCGGAAAAAAGTTCCTGTGCATTTCATAATATGCTACAGAATAGAAGCTGCACCCAAACCTTTAAATAAAATGACTTTAAATACTTATATTAAATATTATTAAATGATATAATACTTTTGCACATTTTTAACCGTACAGAAATTCCTTTGATGTCTATCTTGAAATTATTGGTTGATACTTTTGTTAGTTTCCAGAAAAGGGGGGTAATTATTATCTCCCTTTGTAATGAGAACATAGTGGTTTTAGATTTATAAATGATAATTGTAAGAAGGAAAAAAAGGAAAAAGTGGCTCTGTTAAGTAGTACAATAATACTCATTTTCAATAATAGCAAACTTTGTAGGATAATATTATAGTGGAAGTAGCTGTTTTCCATTACAGGTCCACTACCTTAAATACAAACAACTTCTAGTAAACCTGGGTCGTTATGCCTAATACAGGGTAATCCGGAATATACCCTTTTAATCTTTTATTTCTTTTGCAAATGATTGTATTGGAGTTTGATGCCATTTTAACAGCTTAGGCTATATCACGGCGGTCAGTGCACCTACGCATGTGTTTCCTGGCTTTCTTACACCAGTACTGACACGGCTTTTTATCCAAGTCACTGACTACTATTCGCACATGCATCAAAGGTGAGTGGGGAAAATCGCCGGAGAGAAAGTTCACCTCAACCGGGTATCGAACTCACGTGTCACGTGTCGGATGCGGTAACCATATAGCTACCCGGCCGCGCACTTTTATTGCAAATGACGCCTTATCATAAAAATCAAAACAGTTATAGAAATTACAAATTTCAATTTTTTGAGGGACATATATATTTGAAATAAAGCAAAACTGGGCAACAGAACTTTACTAGCAAAAGTTACAGAAAGATGTTCCAAATGATGTTCTGTTTTTTCTGTTACGACATTAGTCTCTTGTTAAAGTTTTCAATCACATGCATACACATTTTTCATTTCTGAACGAATGGCTGATTTATGATGTTCAAGTACTTTGGGCCTTGGGCTATAAATCTTGTCCTTCAAAATCCCCCCCCCCTCCAAAAAAAAAAATAAATAAATAAAATCAACGAACTCTGGTCCGGATTATGCGGCTGTCACACTCTGTTATATATGAATTTTAGTTATCACCGATCTTGTCTAACAGCCAGTCCATAACGTGTCCCGCAGTGTGTGGAATAGCTTCGTCTTGCTGAAACAATATCTCAGTGTTAATGCATTTTCTGTGTAGAACTGGAAGAAACGTATTTTCGTAAGTGATAACTAGCGATCAATGTTCACAGTTTGGACTTAACCAGCCGACTCGAAGAAAAATAGACCGATCACGCCTTGCTTTTACGTGGGCATATAAAGTAAACAACATAAACGACATCACAACGTCAACATAACTTTTAAGTTCATTGGAATCTTTAAAAGCAGCTGATTAAGATGGTATGTTTTTTTTAACACAAATGCTAAAATTTTGTAGTTTTATAAAAGATTAAAGTCATATCAAATGTCCTACATCACCCTGTATCATAAAATCCCTCCACCTGTTTACTTATTCCGACTTCTGCACAAAATAACTGCCACAGATAAATTAAAAATGATACAACTAAAATACCTACCAGATCATATACTAGCAAAATGAATTACTTAATTGTCCTTCATCATTATTTCAAGTTTATGGTCCTGAACTCGCCTTTGCCGCTGGGGGTCTGGCTCCAGCCCCTGGAGGTGCGATGAATGGAGGTGCCATCCCACAAGGACTTGGAACGTCCTCCTCTCAGCTAAAAACGGTGTCGCGAGTGAGATCTGTATTCCCAGAGACTTGGCTATGGAGCAATATAACTACAGGGTAAAGGGAAAGTTTATGTATGTGCGATTTCTGACAACTTGCAATTAGAGTTCGCTTTATTAAAAAATGACCATTGAAAATACATGAATGAAATGTGTAAATGAAAAGTATTTTAACATATTCTTCTTCTTTGACCTTGTTTTCAACGTTATTTTGAGTTAGATGCTTTTGAAATATGCCTACTGGAAAAGTTGGAGTGTCTAAAACAGCTAACCGATGGCATGGAGATAATTGCAAGTTATACTGTCATGCGAGAGTCCTCGAGCAAGACTCTTCAGAACCCTAACCTAGTACTGCTGAAACCTAGGACAAATATGAGTATGTGAGCTGTCGCATTTACATGAAAATAAATAATGCTGAAAGCGGTATAAACACCATCCAGTCAACCAATCGATCACAAATACTGAAATAAATATTGAAAAAAAAAAAATGTTTGTCTTTGTCTCTTTCCGTGCTTCGAGATATTTTGAATAGTAGGTAGTGTTGCTAAGGTCCTTTTTTGCGGACGCGCTAAATTTTAGCCATCCTCTGGCAAAAGGGGATTTAACGCACCTCTGTGACACATGATAGCAAGCAATTCATTTCATGGATCAATGAAGTCCGTTTTATATAACAACCGACAGTCATGAGGTACAATGGACCTCTGACATTCAGAAAATTGACCGAGAGCAAAAAGTTTCGACTTGGGTCAGCCCGTGCGGACTGTGCAGGCTGGCCTGAATCGATACTTTTTGACAGATGCATTAAGCCTCCTTTTCATACAGCAGGGCTTATTTGCGTTTTCCAGTGCCTGTGCAATAATTTCTTAACAAGAAAAAACGACAAGTGGGATTTGGCTATCAGATTTCTGAGTCATGGAATTATACGTGTTTTTACATAGACATGATTGTAATCCGTATGCTACCGATGTTTGTTGTGGGCTAGTGATTTAGAATGTGGTGATGGCCTTTGATAGTGCTTTTATTTTATCAAACTATTTCCTACATAAAGATTAAAGTTACATGTATCGTCTGCCACAAAAATATTATGCAATAATATTAGATAAGAAAAGTCCTCTGAATTCCTCCATCTAAGAGTTATGAATTGATTCTAGCATGGATAAATCTGAGTCCATCATAATATCTTACGAAGGATCCTTTCTAACATCTTTCTAACAATGAAAACCTCTGCCTTATCATTAACAGATACAGCAACCTAAGTAGGTCTATGCGAGCTGAAAGGTCTTTGGGAACGAGCGTTTTTGGACAATAAGTTCAAATGAAAGCTTTGTTTTATTTGAGTGTTTGTATGCATGTCATATTTCCTTGATGGGTTCATTGTTCAGTGTGGCGTTCTTGAACTAATACAAAATTCACTTCCGCAAACTCTCTGTTTATTCTTGCGAATGAACCTTTTTATGTGGTTTTACTCGGGTCAGATAGGATATTGTTAGAATCATTAAAGTAAATTAGTCTGTTCAGATGGCGAGCCTTACCAAAATAGGATTGACGTAATATCTAGACGTTACATGCTATATTGACAAGCAAATTATCATGTTTCTAAAGTTATGAGGTTTTAGCCAAATACATGGCGTAAAACTATCAATCAACAAAGCAGAGGTGGTGTTTAACGGCATTACATAAAGAAAGCCTGGTATCTATTATATTTATTTCCAATTTATCTCAAAGATAAAAGCAAAAAATCTTATTAAGCTAAAGCACTGGTTCTGCTTTAAGCACAGTGTTGTAAAAAATATCTGTGGTTGTAAGAAACAGGAAGGGCACTTATGTTTTTGCTTATTTTCAACCGCCGATATTTTAGGAAATCAATTTAGATAATTATTCTTAACGCCTTTTTTTTTTGTACCAGAACGAGATACTTCTTGTAACCTTTGTAACGAAATAGTTACTTCATAAACGATAGTTTCAAGAAAGTCAAATTGGAAAAAAGGTGCCCATAAAGTTTATGTAATTGTTTCTAAGTTTTAAAAAGGTTCTTTTTTAAAAGAAGTAGCTTTTCTCCATTACCTATGCCTAACGCTAAGCTCGCATTATTTAGTCATTTACTTATGAAATTGAATTGAATATACATACGTTGTAGTTATTCGTAGGTTTGAGCGTTTGAAGTACGTAAATGCGATAGATATTGAAACAAAAAAAGAAATCTCATGTTTTAGAGCAAAAGACATTTCCAAGAGAAATCGATGATTTAATCGTTTTTCAGCTGATATTGTTATGAAACTGTACAGAGAAATAGGTAAACCATGTAGGATTGGGTGATGCAGTGTCTCCCTTAAGAACACTCAAACGAATATCAGCAGTTTGAGTTCCGTACAATAAAAGCAATATTGTCTGGGTTGAAAATTTACAGCCGCATCAATTTAGGCACGAAGAAAATCTTAAAACAGAATCGAGTTGAAAACGTGAACGTGTACCAATATTCTTTACCATATACATTAACTTCTGTAATCTTGATCGTTAATTTGCAATGATTTGGCTTTTACTATTTGAAACTGAGTTAGTAGTATAGTTTTTCTTACAACTGATTTAAATCAACTGTAGAGCCGATGGCAGAGCCACTATACAGACAACTGTTCCTGACACAATAACATCTTGGGTAGCTAGTGCCTTTGCTGTCAATTCCGTCAGTGGGTTTGGTGTGGCACCATCAACTGCAAAGGTTAGGACTGAATTGAACTTCATTAAGACGCATCTTTAATATTCCATTAGAACAACGTGTTCAGATATGAGATCTGATCTATTTGTTACAAACACCTGAAAACTGGTAGAATTCGATTTACCCTTTTTTTTAACCTGAGCAGGTTAAGTTGATTCATTATGCAATTTGGACACTAATGTTTGGTCTATGGGTGAGACCTGTAATGTATAAAATATTATTTTCAACTGAATATATAATTTGATATCGATACGAAAATGAGACTGTCCATAGCATCTAAAATGTTGAATTTGTTGCAGGTTGAAACATTTAAACCATTCTTCGTAAGCCTAAATTTGCCGTATTCTGTGGTGAGAGGGGAAGAACTTGCTCTGCAAGCCAATGTTTTCAACTATATGTCCCAGGATCTTGAGGTAGGCATATTTGAAAATCTGTTTTGCTTTAACCAGCAAAAGTTAGGTAAAGAATCAAAGATATATACATGCACTCAGTCTGCATCACTTTCTTGCAACACATTCGAAAAATTAATACTGACACCTTAAACCTAGGACAGTCTTAAATCTAGTATCACCACCTCCTCAATACATTTGCTTTCAACAGTACAAGTCAAGTAAAGAATCAAACATATATACATGTAATCAGTCTGCAAGACTTTCAAATACATTCCAAAAATTAACACGGACATCTTAAACCTAAGACAGCATTAAAGCAAATCTCACCACTTCTTCAACGCATTTGAAAAATTGCGAGACCCCGACCTTCTGTCTGACTGTTTGCCCCTCTGTCTTTCTTCCATCGCATAATTTGTGCAAGTGCGGAGTTAGAAAAGCTAAAATATAGATTTTTGACGTATAGGAAGATTTAGAAGAAATCGACTTCCTCTTTTCTTTTCAATCAGGCACACTTTTCATCACTTTTTAATTACAACACTGTAACAATTAATCTAATAGGCTTACAGAAAGAAAGTGGGCGTTTCCGTAGTGAACGTCTTGCAGACGACGATTCAGATATGTCTTAATGATATATTTACCTTTAAAAGGGTAGAAACATTCTAGGAAAGGGTAAAAATAAAGCTGTTGACTGATTTCCTTTTCCCATAATATTTTTAAAAGGTTTTCTTTATTAGATCGTTAAAAACTGACCAACTCCTCGTGATTTCCTTCTGATACTTCAAAGGCTTCCATTGAATGAACAACTCTTAAATACAGTGTTTTATGTTTTGTAAATACTCGTGAGTTTTACTAAGTATTTGTGTGTGTGTGTGTGTTATTTGGTTTCAGGCGTTAAATACATTATTTCATGTCGTACTTTTAAGATTTTGGGAAGGTAATAATTTATTCTTACAGGTATTGGTTACCCTTGAAAAGTCCGATGATTTCAGAAACATTGTTGTAGATTCGTCAGGCGTGACACAATACGTGTCTCAACAACAAATGCAGACCATACAGGTAAAACTGTTCGAACCTTATGAAAATGTTTTAGTCCTTTTTTTTCCTTGTTCAAAACCTTGTTTGTATGTATATAATTATTGATAGCATCCTTTTTTCCCCCTTGTGAAACGAGGTAAAAGCTAGAAGTATAGTAGTAGTAAGCCTGCTCTTAATGTCTGTTTTGAGTTTTCCTTTTCTTTTTATTTGGGAAACCCATGCAAAGTGTATATCGGTCAAATTACTCTGTGGGAGTTCAGTTTGTTTCTTACAAGAAAGTCGAATTACAGACGACTTGCTAGAGGACTGTGCAACTCTTTCATAATGACTGTCATCAAAAAGCACGAGATGGGAACTCATAACTATTATGGAAAAAAAGCTTGCACTACTTCAAAATTACATTTGCCTAGTCGACCTTCATTATTTCCAATGGCAAGCAATAAGGAACAACATAAGTGTAATTCAAGGTTCTGGCATGTTGGAACCCTGCTTCGTAGCGGTCTTGTTGGGGTAGGTTTTTAACCTTAATATTTAAATCAAAACTGCGTTTTCAACGCACCATATGCACAGTTATCTAAAGCAATTTTATTCATGGCACCAAGAAAATAAACTGTTTGGTTTGATAGATATCATGCGGGTGTCATTAGAATAAGGTTGGTATTGAAACACATACATCTATCAAAAGAGAAACTATCGTTCAGAAGTAACAATATCCTTTACGATTTTACAACTTGCTGTTGAGACACACTGAGAGTTTTTGTGTAATAACAAAACTAAAGTCTGAAATTGCATTGATACATTAAAATGATGGGCAGTGTTCACATTAAACTTGCACGGTGCTGAAGTCTGAACCCCGTGCTAAATTTTGCAATTTTATCTTAATCCGACGGTTTCACAGAGAGTTTGACTAGAGAACAAATGTCCATTTCATTCAGTTTGTTTGTTTGTTTATCTTTCTTTATTATACTTATTATTCTGTTTGTATATGAGAAAAAAGAAAACACGTTTTCATTTCATCAGATCTGTACTTTGCCGTTACACTCTAAATTACAGCATGACTGCCTCAGAAATTACACATAATTTCCATTTCCTAAAAGCTGTCTTCAATCGAATGTCCATAGATCAAGATCAGCTTATAATGATTTTACAATTATAATAACCTTATTAATGAAGTCTTTAAATCATACTCTTGAAGTATTTGGGTCAGCTAGTGTCATTTTGTTCACTTCGTCATGTAATAGAGAAATTATTCATTTTGATACAATCTTTTGATCATTGAGTGTAACGTATTACAGTTGTCTGGTGATTTTCCATTTCCATATTCGGTAAATTGCATTCTGTTCCGCGATAGAATTGTAATATCTACGTCATGTGGCCTTGCGTGCATTGTAGTATGTTTTGATTAAAACGTAAGTATACATAATTTCGTGATAATTATAATATAGGGCTTTTTAGCTCAAATACTGAAACAAACCTCATCAGTGACATCACTATCTATCAGATAAAAAAAAAAAAACGTAACCCAAGCTCACTCTTTTAACTTCTTTTTCTTCCAGATAAAGGTGATAAATGTGCAATCCTTCAAACCGAATAAGGGAGAGAATAGAAAGTAGGCTACACTCGTCTACTATTCATAGTCACCACCATCTGTTTGAGTTTATATTTACCATTGTATTTTCAAAGGGCAAAAAACGGAGTATAGTTTAAGGGTTATTATGTGTCACTTGATATGGATTAAACAAAACAGTTTTTCGTTAGGAACACATAAAATAAAACTGAATCAAATCTTTTAAATGATAAACTACAGTCCTAAATACATATACAATAATTTGGGAACACATGATACACGTTATGTGTTGTTGTCTCGGATTATTTGTGAATATACAAGTAATACAATATCAAGTTTTAAGTATACCGTTTATTGTGCAAAATCAAGGAACATAAATGTTCTTTTATTTCTTGAATTAACTGGTCTCGTTCAAGTTGTTTAAGGTTTGGATTCCAACACCTTCCACCTGTTTTTGCGAGTACCGTTACATACCGATTTTCACAAAATGAAGATACGTGTAGTGGTCACATCTTCTTTAGAATATGAGCGGCGCCTTGGCAAAAGAGATTAAATGCATATCCGTGATGCATTAGGCAAGCAAGTCATCACATAATTATGGGTCCATAAAACCAATTTTGTCTAACAACCAACTGAATTGTTTGGTAGAATGGTTCTTGGATATATAGAAAATTTTTACCCATTGCAGAAAGTTTTGACCCAGATCGTCACGGGGCCGAAACGTTTATTATATGCATTAGACCCCTTATTTCACAGAGAATGACTCCTTTATATGAGCCGCGCTCCGTGAAAAGGGGTATAAATGCATCTGCAAAAAGTATGGATCCCGATCAGCCTGTTCAGTCTGCGCAGGCTAACCTGGGCTGAAACGTTTTGTTATAGGTCAATTTCCTGCACGTGAAAGGACTACTCTACTTCAAGATTTCGTCTGTTGTTAGACAAAATGAAATTTATGGATCCATAATTATGTGACGACTTGCTGGCTTTGATACACCAGGGAGATGCATTAAGCTTCCTTTTCACAGAGCATGGCTCACATATTTCGGTCTATATAAGGAATAAGAGCTATCCACTCTTCCGTAGTATATTTAACCCTTTACCAAATGAGCCCGCCCGGGTAGCTCAGTGGTTAGTGTATCGGACTCGTGACCTGGTAGTTGTTAGTTCGATATCCGGTTGAGGCAAACTTTCTTTCCTGCGATTTTTCGCCTCTCACCTCTGATGCATGTGAGAAAGTAGTCATTGACTTAGAAAGAAAGTTGTGTCAGTACTGGTGTGAGAAAGCTAGGAAACACATGCGTAAAAGCACTGACCACCGTGATATGACCTAGGCTGTTAAAAACGGCGTTAAACACCAATTCAATCAATCGACTTTAGCAAATGACAAAATATCAGACTTGTCAAAATTGACGCATTTGTAGACGACAAATTCAATGTAGCTCAAAAGATGATTTATGTCTTTGAAGCGGTAAAAAACATTGTGGTCACCAGCATTTTCTCCTTTTCCGACAATGTTTTCAAAAGGTCTCTACCTTAGGGTCGTGAAAGAACGGGTTAGTTTGGTATAGGATGATATTTCGTTCAGACTCAAATATAACTACTTAGTGGAAACCTAGTTACACTCCTCCCCGAGGTACATGTATCTCAAAAAGAATATTTTACTAGAGTAAGATACAGAGCTGCAAGGGACCTTGCGTTAAGGATAGGGCACCCTAATGGGATTCGTGTAACATTGCCTTTCATTGCCAAAAAATGTACGGATTCGGCTAAGACTCGGGTAATACGTAATCGATCGGCCGATAGACGCTGCTTCCCCGCATTTGATTACGGATTACCCGAGTCTTAGCCGATTCAGTACGACTTTAGCGATGAAAGGCGATGTTACATGAATTCCATTAGGGTGCCCTGTCCTTAAGTGTAATTAGTTATGAAAAGGGGTTATTGGAACATGTAAGGTTAGTATTTTAGATTTCTTTAAAAACTCGTGCATGATGTCAAACATTATCTCAAATTTAAACTATCGTAAGACAGTATACTTAAAAAATTATTTACACCAGTTGACACTATTAAAAGTCCTATAACGGACCTTACATTTAGGCTTTCGAAAACTTTCAGATGAATTAAAATGTTTTTGCAATTGTTAGTGTATCCATACTTATTTTTATTTCCTCTGCGTTATTTCACAATTAAGAGTACGCAGTCTGGGAAAAAAATGAATGTTAAAGTGAATAATCAAGGGCAACGATAATCTACAAGTTTCAATTGCGGCCAAGATGTGCTGACAATACCATTTCGTTGGTAAATAAATCAGTCGTGTCACTCCCAGTCATGTAAGTTTGTTTTATATCCGTTTTATTTCAATCAGTTTTATCCAGTTTCCTAAACTATGATGTATAGCGAGGGTACGTATTTTTACAATGAAAAATATAGATGCGATGCATGACTTTAATCGATAAGAGCAACACTGAAGTTACAGAAAAATCGGTGTTGTAATATTATCATTATTTAGCAAACAAAGCAGCTTGAATAATAAATTCAGTTTGTGTTCCTCAATGATAGATTCGATATCAAACATAATATATGCAATACTGAGATTAGTATCAGTTTTAGTCCAATTATTGATGCCCTGGATCCTTTGCAGAAATTATTTATGCTGCAAATATTCCCAAGTATTAACGACAAATAATAATTCTCAAATTACCTTATACCGTTAAAGTGATATCAAGCTTTTTTCAGTGTAAACGGAAGAAAACATTTGTCATTTAAACCAAGCCAAACCATGAGCATGAACGACTTTTTAGCTTTTTGACAGATTTCTTTAACAATTTCACGGTTTAACGTATTTTCATTGCAGTTGACAACTTAATCTACGTAATTTTTTAACCTCAGGAAAATTAAGCACTACATATAAACCATTTCCTCACAACCTGGTGGAGTAACATTTGCTTTTGTTGTAAAAGTTTCGCAGTAACGCCTCACCAGGCAATCAATCGTGGATCAGGTAATAAAACTGTGAATGCTTTGTCAAAAAAAAAAATGCTTGAGCAGTATTATATGGCCTGCAACACGCGAAAAGGGGCATTCGGACATTTGCGTAAAGTGTCGTCTCGGATCAGCCTGCGCAGTCCGCGCAGGCTAATCCGAGACGACACTTTACGACTACATTAGATTTTGTGATACAGTAGACTTGCGCAAAACAGAAAATTACATAAAAACGGAAAGTGTCGTTTCGGATTAGTCTGCGCGAACTGCGCAGGCTGATCCGAGACGACACTTTACGCAAATGTCCGAATGCCCCTTTTCGCGTGTTGCAGGCCATATTAGCCGCGCTCTAACAAAAGGGGAGTTCGTTGCATCTCCGTGATGCTTTGTCATCACAAAAATATGAATCTATGAAATCCATTTTGTCCAACAACCGACTGAATCCAAAGAGAAAACAGTCCTTTGAAAAGCAAAAAATTTTCAAAAAGTGAAAAGTATCAATCCAAATCTGCGCAGGCTGACATAGGTCAAGACTTTTGCAGATGCATTAAACCGCCATTTCACATAGCATGACTCAAACTTCGGCTGTTTTGTAACATAGGTTCCTGCCGGCCAAGCGAAATCCGTTTTCTTCCCAGTTGTTCCCGCTGGACTAGGCAGATTACCTGTCACAGTTAAGGCACAATCTGTCCTCGCAGCTGATGCGGTCCGCCGCCAGATTTTAGTGGAGGTAAGGAGTTATAGTATAGATTTTGCTCATAATTAAACTTACGATTTTAAAGTGAACTCATGTATCGTAAGCTACTAATATACTCCTAGTGTTTATATTCAGATTGTATTCTCTCTGTAAACGAGACACCTTATAAAACTTGAGTTAAGCAAATGATATCTAATTTGAAAAAAAATGAAAAAAACATCCGTCCACTTATACAGGCTGGAAAAAAACTGGAAGTCATGCTACATGTAGCTAATGGTTGAGTAAATGATGTTCACAACACGGCAACTGATCACATTTTTATTTCATGTCAGCGCTTATATCTTAATTTTATCCCATTTCTTTATGATCAAGTTTACAGTTGATTTTATCTAAGTTCCTTTTTTTTTTGTTGTTGTTTAGTTAGCTCGTTTTTTTTTATGTTGTTGTTTTGTTCTGTTTTCTGTAGATCTACCTTGAAAGCTACTATTAACAATTTAGCTCGGCTGTTTTCGAGGAAAACGTCGAGGTATTGACATAAGGCTGTGGCCGCCGTGCAAAATCTTTAACACTTCTGAAACACTTGCAATTACTGTGGATATAAAACTCCATCTAGAGCCAGTTTGTTACATTTCTAATTCTACCAGAACGGGAACAAAAACCAGATCAGCAGGTAGTCCTTAACCCTTTACCACAGAAATCCGAGTTTTAACGATCTGAGAGAGAAAAAGACCTTGAAAGAAATTGTGGGAGAGTGAGTGAAGCGCTGGTAGGCAGAGTTTTCTCTCTTCCCTGCAATGCATTATAACCTCTCTAACACAAAGTCCACATTTTGAGACATATACACGTAATTTGTCGACTTCAAATACTTTCAATCTCGTGAAGGATCAAAATATATTTTTTGGTAAAGATTTAAATACTTATAACACAGTTACAGTGTACGTCCGTTCTTTTTTTAATGTAAAATTTTCACTGAAACAAATGCGTTGACACCTGTTTGCGATCCTTTTGTCACGTTTTGTTGGAAAAAACTTTGATTCTTATCAAACATATGAAGTAGAACAATCAATAATTACGAACCATGCTCTGTGAAAAGCGTGTTTAATACATCTGCGAAAAGTATCGACGTATGTCAGCCTGCGCAGTTCGCACAGGCTTACAGTGGTCGAAACTTTTTGCATTTTCTGCAAGTGAGCCATGCTCTGTGAAAAGGGGGCTTAATGCATCTGCAAAAAGTATCAACCCAGGTCAGCCTGCGCAGTCCGCGCAGGCTGACCTGGGCCGAAACTTTTCGCTATAGGTTAATTTTCTGTTTGTCAAAGGACCAATCCACCTCATGATTAAGTCGGTTATTGAAAAAAACTGGCTCCATGGATCCATAATTATTTGATGATTTGGGCTAGTGTCGTGTATAACGGAGATGCATTAAGCCCCCTTTTGCCAGAGCACGGCTCATAGTACAAGGACCACTAACTCGTGATTCAGTAGGTTGTTAAACAAAAATGGATTTCATGGATCCACGTAGATGCATTAAAGCCCTTTTTCAAGAGTGTTCTACTTAAAGAATGAAGAGATTTTTTTTGTTTTTGTTTTCACCGAGGCATGAAAAAAAAAAACCTAATCACACTGTATGAAACCGCGAAGTGGTTTCATACAAAAGTGTGATTAGGTTTTTTTTTTTTTTTTTTCATACCTCCATTAAAAAAAAAAAAAAAAAAAAAAAATTATCTTCATTCCTTATAATTCAATATCACAGACAACAAATATGCACTTAAATAATTGTAACTGCTGTTTTTTTGTAAATCCAACATTGCGTATTTATTTAAAGTCCATTTCATTAATAATTCATAGCGCGGTAAATCTGCTTGTTCATGACGTAATAATGACGTAAATTCATGACGTCATTATAGCATTGAACTTTGGCAGATTTAGTAGATTTATTATTAGAAGTTCAATACGCTAGAATTAGTTGAAAATAAGCTTGTTAGGACCCAGCAAAGTGACAATGAGTTTAAGCTCTCTCTCTTTGAATTTACTGTTGGATATTTTTTTCAATGTTCACAGAAAATAAATTTAGCTAGCAATTTGAAATTCGGACTGGATATAAAATCAGACAGAAAAACATGAAATCTTGTATACATGTTTGTTTACATTAGTTTGACTGCAAAAGTAGTTCCGGCACTGCTTAATTTTTTTTTTCATGGAGCTATGAAAAATTTTTTTCAGCCAATCAAAACTCGCATATGTTCATGAAAAAAAAACAACTAATATTGAATTATTGAAAGATAACTTAAGATATCGAAAATTGACATTTTTACCATTAGGCATTGATGAAGGGAATCAAGCGCTGAACATTATATGATCTGGATGTGGTCCTTTAGATAGAAATTCTAAAATTTGTTGGTCATCACAATAATATGTAAAAATACACGCCTAGGGGGTATAAGATAAACTCTCATTTTTAATTAGCCTGAAGGAGTCGCCAAAGAGTACAGCAATCCAATTCTGCTTGACCTTAAGAATACAACGACGTTCACAAAAACCATACCCTTGTCTCTTCCTGCTGGAGTTGTTGCGGGTTCACAGCGTGTTGTTATATCCGCAATAGGTAAAGAAATATTTCATACATCTCACCGTTCTTTTTGAACTTTTATACCGTCAACCATTTATTGCGACGCCTCATTCTCACATAGTGTTGCAGTATGTATAATTAATATTAACATGTGCTTCGTTTTGCTTTCAGTCACCATTATTAATTGCGCATTAATATATATCGTTTTTTTTTCTTTTCAATAGATCGAACACGCTTTGGATACTAGTGTAATTAAATGTCACGAAAATAGTAATTTTTGGTCACTCTGTAGCAGTAACTCTAGCGCTATGCTGCGTTTTCATCTCACATGGTGTGATTTGATAAGTGTTTTAAATCACAGGTTAAATAAAAGTTACACACATAAAACACTTTATTTTCAGTGTATACTTAAAGGTTGATATTTTCGTTCAAAAACAAAGCTATGTTTTGGCATTCAACTGCTAAGTTGATTCTACTCTAGCCATGGTTTTGTTGAGATAATTTTTTATTTATTTATTTTTTTATTTTTTCTTTTTTAATTATGGGAAATATAATAAATATAATCATTCTACTATCAAAATGAACGGCAAAACCAAAATAATCACTGGGAATGGAAATAATGCTGCCCTATCGCGATTTTCTTGTTTTATCTCAAATGTTTTTAAATATGAAACAGTGGGTATTCGGCAATGTGATCTGATATGCTGAAAACGCATTTTAAAACATCCAGAGAGCCTAACAAGGGAAAAAAAAAAGTATCTAAGTAAAATCAAAAGGTATCCATTTTATTTTAGGCGATCTGATGGGGCCAACTGTTAATGGTCTGGATAAATTGTTACGTATGCCGACGGGCTGTGGTGAACAGACTATGTTAGGTTTAGCACCTGACGTGTTTGTAACAAACTACTTATCAGCCACCAATCAACTTTCAAGTGACATAGAATCTAAAGCATTGAATTATATGGAAAAGGGTAAGTTATTTTGTTTGACGTATAGATTAATCGATTATTCAAGTCCGCGATGAACTGATTCTTAAGCCTGCTTGTTAAAACCGACGGTTTGTGAACCTATAGCTACACGAATACCGCAAACTTTCCAACTCCGAAACATCGTGGAACGATTTTGTAGCAGATCTTTTTTTTTTCCTAGGCCAATTCGTTAAAGATAGTGTGACCGTCAATAGACTAATAATTTATATTAACTATAACGATATCCATAAAATCCATTTTGTCAAAAAACCGACTTAATCACTAGGTAGAATGATTCGTAGACGTGCAGAAAAATATCAAGAGCAAAACGTTTCGATCCATGTCACCCTACGCCGATTGCGCAGGGTGACATGGTCGGTACTTTTTGCAGATGCATTAAACCCTCTTTTCAAAGAGCACGAATAATATAAATACAACAAAGAGAAAAGGTATGTCTTTATCATCAACAGGTTACCAAAGAGAATTGACATTCCAGCATAAAGATGGGTCTTTCAGTGCTTTTGGAGACAGAGACAAATCTGGAAGCATGTGGTCAGTATCTTTAAGGATTACGATCCCTAACTCATCGGTAAACATCGACGTTTTCGTTAAGGCTATTCGGCCAATCTCAGCAGCTTCTGTCCTTTAACATGAGAGTTGAGGGCCGTAGACTCCTCACTAACTCATCGGTAAATATCGTGTAACATTACGTTTTTGTAAAGGCGATTCGGCCAATCTCGGCAGCTTCCGTCTTTTAATATGAGAGTTAAGGGCCGTAGACTCACTAACTCATCGGTAAATATCGTGTAACATCGACGTGTTCGTTAAGGCGATTCGGCCAATCTCAGCCGCTTCCGTCTTTTAATATGAGAGTTAGGGCCATAGACCTTAACATGACAACTTCACAAATTTATCGTACATTTACTAATCTTTCAAATTTTGTGTACACTTTTAGGTATGCCTGCAATAGTTTGTTGTAATATTTCAAATGAACCCTCTCAGAGCCATAGGCGAAACCATGTACTTTTGCGGACAGCATTGATTAAGATCAGACTGCACAGAACATGCAGTCTGATCTTAGATCAATACTTGTTTAGTCAAGCCCATAGTCAAACCGTTTTAGGATTTAGGGGAGTGTGTTTTCAGCCGTCGAAAGAGGTCCAGGTTGTATATATGGGACCGAAATAGTTTAACATATATCATAATGCAAAACGTCCATCAGTATCGATGAACACAAATTACTGTTCTGTTAAGATAGTGTTACGGCAAACGCTCGCAGTATAGAGCAAAGGAAACTAATCAGACAAAAACGGCCAAGGTGCCTAGCTTGGGCACCTCATGCCTAGACAAACAGACTCGGACATCCGACATTAAGATATTGTTACGGCTAACGCTCGCAGCAAAGAGCAAAGGAAACTAATCAGGCAAAAACGGCCAAGGCGCCTAGCTTGCGCACCTCATGCATAGACAAACAGTGCCAGGCATCAGAATAGAATGCTTCAGTCATATAGCCACATAGTACCAAACACTTTGCCTGACCTATTCCATTTGAGCCATGCTCTTGGAAAAAGGGGTTTAGTGCATCTCAGTGATGCATTATACTAAGCAAGTCATCACATGATTATGGATCCGTAAAATACCTTTTGTCTGATAACCGTCTAAATAATGTAGAATGAATATAACGTAGACTAGACACTCGGATAAATTAAGTGATATCAAAAAGTTTAGACCCGGGTCAACCTGCGCAAGCTGACCTGGGTCGATACTTTTTGCAGATGCATTAAGCGCCTTTTTCACAGAGCATAGGTCATTTGCATTCATTGAAGGTTAGTTATTGTGCTAGGTATTACAGTTCCGTCATCGATATAGGCAGCATTGAGACAAGAAAAAGATTATTTCGGCATTATATGGTCAAAAGGGACATTCGGACATTTGCGTAAAGTATCGTCCCGGATCAGCCTGCGCAGTCCGCGCTGTCTGATCCGAGACGACACTTTCTGATCGTGTGTGATTTTCTCTTCACGCAAGTCTAATGTAGGACAAAATCTAATGTTGACGTAAAGTGTCGTCTCGGATCAGCCTGCGCGGTCTGCGCAGGCTAATCCAAGACGGCACTTTACGCAAATGTCGGAATGCCCCTTTTTTGCGCGTTGCAGGCCAATTATTGAGAGGCCGTTCTTTTAAAGAAAACTTGCACCATGCAGCATAAAGTACAAACAAGTCTTTATTAGAAATAAAAGAGTACATCCTGTGGGTGCCCCGAAATGTTACGTCCAGCCAATCGCAACGAAGGGCAAACAATTCAAACAGCAAGGGCAAACGCGCATACCCGGGGCGCTTAATGCATGCAAATAGACTGCTAATTAAATTTGACATTATAAAGCAAATACTTTACACTTACTGATATACCCACATATGCACCAGACACTTTGCATGATCTATACAATTTGCATTCATATTCATTGAAGGGAAATTATAGTGCTTGCTAAAATAGTACTTGGAGAAAATTAAAAGGAACAAAAAGAGAGAGAGAAACGAAAAAACTATAATTTAACAAATGCTCGATTCGAAACAATCCCTTGTCGAAAAAGTGTGACGAACAGAAATCAAAATTTATCTATACAAGTTACTGAAAACATTTTTCGAACTACAGAGAAAAAATGAGAAACTGATCAAAATGAAACACACTGTTTCTGAGGTAAATGTAATTTAGCGTTTCTTTCAGCGTTTCTTCCCATTTATTGAATTATCTTTTGTTCATGCACTTATTTACTGTACAATGCACTTTTTCGTGGCTAATTTACTTTTGTTTCAATTGAAGTTGTCCTTGACCAAAGGAAATTATTAAATGCAAGCTGTTGTTTATATTGATCACCGATAGGCAAAAGCGGATAAGAAGTAAACATGCAGGTACCCTTAGAAAGTTAAAGCACTATCCAGTTAAACTTTATTCGTATTTATATTATCTACCAGGCTGTCAGCGTTTGTAACAAAAACATTTCATCAGGCCAAGAAACACATATTTGTTGATGATGACACCATTAAACGTGCTTTAGACTGGATGATTAGTAGACAGAAAGGAGACGGATCTTTCCCCGAACCTGGTAGAGTGATTCACAAGGACATGCAGGTAGATATGTTACAATTATCCGGAAATAAACTAATTACTCGTATTTAATTTAAAACCAAGCCTATTAAACAAAAAATACGTGAAAGGCATAGTTCATTTTCTATTCCAGTTGGTTAGTTTTAAAACTTGACTTACGCAAGTCAAAAAGACATTTTAAATGTGGAGCAACGACGGGATTTGTCTTTGAAAAGGGAGAAACGTTGTAGCAAAAGAAGAGCATGCTAATCATGAGCATTTCGTCTCTTTGTCCTGAATGTTTTCATAAGCGTTTTTTCTCCAGTCGTAAAAACTATACAATTAATTATTATCGTGTTTTGTATGAGTTTTCTCAGATTCAAGCAAATTCTAGTTTCTGCCCAAAAGATTTTTTTTTCCGACACTAAAAGGTACTTTTCAAGTTAAAGTGTTCAGTCCTGTTCTCTCCCGAAAGGAATAGATTTTGAATTCAGCTTGACCATTTGCAGTACAAGTAGAACTGTTCGTACCTACTTCAGTAGACCTCTTAAATATCTCTCATTTGTGAAACTTAGTTCTCGGTATATATAGAAGATATTTGTATTTTTCGGCCTCGAGTGCAAATACTACCGGTGATGTTCACGAGATGAAATACATTTCGATCTGTCACTGAAAAACACAAATATGTTATTTATTTCATGCTTCTAATCTCATTTTTTTGTGGGGGAGGGGGGGGGCTTAAATCAAAATCCAGTACAATTGTTTTCAGTAATTCCCCGTGGCGAACCCCCTCCGCATAACAACGCATTACAATATTACGTGAAGTGCGAGAAATGTAGGTTAAATTACGTCATATTTTCATCTGGTTGAATGGCACCCGCTGTTTTACCTAGGTAACTAGTGCGCGGAAACTACAGTTTCCGTCTTCAATTGAAAAGTTAGAAAATAAAATCGGTATTTTTCACTGGTCGTAACCATGAAATATCGAACAATATTTCATCATTATTTTTCGATAAACTACCAAAAAGCATGAAATGAAGATTTCGTTTTAATTTATAAAGTCGCGTATGCTGTGGGAAATTTAAAAATGATTAAACACAGAATTTCACAATTCGAATATTAATTCACAAATCATCATCTTGACAGGGCGGATCCGCATCCGGTATGGGCTTAACTGCTTTTGTCCTGATTTCGCTGTTAGAGAACCAGGATCTTGACGGGGTAAGTTTTTCTCACTAGCTAAGGATAAAATATTTCACACATTGATACACGAATAAATAAGGGGTCTAACTGTAATTTTTTTAATGCATGTGTAAACCTTGTCCGTGCCGTATTGAGGTATTCAATATGTCCGGACTGAGGCAGAAACACCAAAAATTGTTTGATCACTTAATGCTTTGCCCAATTGTCATAGATTATGTCAGTTTTGAGACGGTCATCTTTTTTTGCGATCGACCGTGGAAAAATACCGTTTAAAATATCTAATTGTGTATAGTGCAGATCATACAGGTTTAAGTGTAGGCTTACATGTTAATGGCATAATACAGTCTTAGATTTTCTTAAAGAATTGATCAAGAAGAAAAAAATCTTTAACGAAAAAGAAGTATAATGACTTCGAAATATGTAAAGTATCCATTTTCTTTATTCAGTGATTTTCGATATTCGTGTTTAAGGGAATTGACAGAGCTCAAAGATCAATTCTGTCGTTATTCGTTTCCTATGCTGGTATTTTTGCATCCATCGATGAGAAGAATACCCTTACCTATATACAAGGCACGAAAGTTTCTGCTCGACAGAAAAGGTCAGATTTCTCCTTCCACCGAATCGAGATGGATTTATGATCTTTGAAATTCAACATGAGATATACATGCAAAACTATGCTTGGAGCATAGGTACAAAAAATTTCTTTGATGTCTTAACACATAGAACCTTGACTTCATTGATAACAGTCGGTCCTTTAGAAAAAAGTCTATGGATTGTTAACACCCTTTATGACCAATCGAACTGTATAAACTTTGTGACATTCAAATTGAAACTTATTGCCAGTTCTAATGGCATTATCCCGAGATATTTTGAATTGACAGAATTATTGTTAAAATATTTTTACAACGTACCAACTTTTTATTTGATTTGACGTGTACACGCAGGGAATCCAACAAAGAATTAAAGGAGCAATCACGAAAGCCAGTGCATACATCGAAGCCCAATTGCCAACAACAACAGACGATTACACACTAGCAATCAGTAGCTATGCTTTGACACTTGCCAAAAGGACATCAGCTACTAACGCATTCCAGAAATTGAACCGAGACGCCATCATAAAAGGTATATTTTCAAGCTGCTTACACAGTTTCCGAATATCTTAGTCACCGTATATGTGAAAGAGCTACGGCTATCTTAAGGTCGTATATCCAGCCAGTCATGTTCGGTCGGTGCTAGTTACTATCGAGAATTCAAACTAAGCAAATGTTAATGTTTGGTTAGGCACTGTAGCAGTTTAGATGGATTCCTTCGATATTTTTTAACGTTATGGAAGAGTATCGATTCCTTTGATATCTTTTTATGAAAGAATAATAGTGAACGCATTTTGATACTGAGTTAATTGTGTTTTATGTGAGGGTACACTCGTTTCAACATTGCAGGTGTTATTTTCAGCTATACGTATTTGCTGCAAATTGCATGATTACAAACTCACTTTGTTTTAGCTTGTCTTTAACTTGTCTTTTTGATGTTATAATTAGGAACATACCACATTTCATGCTGAAAGGCAGTTCTGTATCATTTTACACGTACAAACAAATTTTAAAAACCCGTGTCGTCAGGTTCTTTTTGTTTTTTTGTTCCAGATGGAATGAAGCATTGGCATAAAGCTCAGTCTGCGTCTTCAAGCACACACTGGCGTCCGTCTCATACTCAAGCTAATCCTGTGGATATAGAAATGTCCTCATACGCTCTTCTTGTACATGCCTTTAAGAATGATTTCGGCGGTGGTCTTCCGATTATGAAATGGCTTACGACACAGAGAAACTCAAATGGTGGTTTTGCATCGACCCAGGTAAAACTTTCGATATTCATGCTGGAACTTGACTAATGCCTTATATTTTTTCGTCTTAACATAGTGCTAGATGGGACGGTTATAGAAAATCATAAATTGGTTCAAACTAATTTGTTATGTGTAAACTACGGACTTAATTATACATGTTAAAAGTTCAAGCAAAGAGATAAAGACTGTCTTATTTCATTAGTTTTATCTTTAAACCTTTTAAGGTCTATCTTATTTAAAAAATCAAGTCGCGTTCACTGTCTTTGAAATATATTTAGTTGGAATGGTCACTCTTGTATATGTGCGTCTGTACCAAAATTTTACCTTAAACCTTAATTTTTTAAAGTCCAAAATATATTGTCGTTCTTGATTATCTTCTATGATCTTTGATCTTTGATCCTAAGAGTCACTGGTTTCGACGATGGTAATGTGGGAAAGTAGCTACTGGCTTGGGAAAAACATTGTGCGCAGTAAGATGCTTCCGTAAAGCGTGGCAAGGTGCAATTGATGCCGTTACATAACTGAAGAAGTATTGAAAACGACGTTTATCACCATACAAACAAGAAAGTGAATAGTCAGCTTTGATATAATTTGGAAGATTCGATAGTAGCGTACGAAGATTCCTATGGATGTTGGTCAGCTTTTGATTTGACAAACAGTTAGTTACGAAGCAGATATGTAGGTAAAAGAAATATCAGGTTAAAATGGTCCTAACATACATGTAGGTGTCCACATTGGTCCTGTACAAGAGTGACGAAAAAAAAAAAAATGCAAATTTTTCTGGTAATATGTTGTTTCCCTCCCCTTTTATGACTTTGCTATGTTAAAGTTGTTTTTCCTTTGTTTACATAAGGAAATTAGAAGAGAAAAAAAATGTCTGAAAGTTTAATCTTATATTCAAAAAGAAACATGAAAATATATCGCAGGACTCGTAAACCATATGACTATATTCCTGTTATCTTTTTCAGAATCGAGAGATTGTATGCTCTTCACTTCCTAGAAATCTAGGAAGTTAAACTGTATTTTGATTTTTTTACAGGATACTGTACTAGGATTGCAATCACTTTCTGATTTTGCTCAGATGGTGTATTCAAGCAACTTTGATATTACGGCTACTGTTAAAGCTGGTACCTTTACCCATACCTTCTCTATCAACCAAACGAACGCTTTGGTATTGCAAACTGTTGTCGTAAGTATAGCCACAATAATGTACAGAAATTTAATGAATAAGTTATTTCAGAAAACTAAATCGATTATCGTAAAGTTAAGGAAATAAAAACGCAATTCTTCTGATAGAACAGTCGCTATACATGGTGTCTATAAAAAAAAATATCAATAATACTAATGTTTTGGGACCAGGGTGTTCGCTGTGATACGTTTTGAACACCCGTTCTTGTTTTAAACTACGTTATTGAGTAATTTGGTAGGAATCTCGTTGCAGTTGTATGTCGAAGTTACTGGCATTTGCAGAATATATGTGATATATTGTTAATCTTTGCTCAAGACTTTCTTACAGAAGTACCTGCGTGTAGGATGGAAGATTATTGTTTGCTATTTATCGCTTAACCTTGAAATTCTCTCTAAGGCTTACTTGAATGTTTACTGATTAAAAGCATTGTAATTCCTTTTAAAGCCATTTTAACATTGATTCGAGTAATAATCGGCCTCAGTTAAAATTGCTGCAGACCATATGTTATTTTACCGAAAGCCTTACCTTTGGCAGAAAAGAAGAACTTAATTGAATCCTTTTTGTCTAGTTACCAACAATACCCAGTACAGTCAGCGTATCTGCAACAGGCCACGGCATTGCCCTTCTAGACGTAAGTATGCGTACATGTATTGCCCCAAATCAGGCGTTCATGTAAGTGTATAAATCAGCAAGGTTGACAAAGTCTCGTTGCACTTGGTGACAGTAACCTTTCTCTTTATACATGTTAGGTATAGTTTTGTGGTCACCACTTTTTTGTTAGAGTTTAGCCGTACAAGTGCTGAAGAGGCAATGCTTTCATGAAGATGTCATATATGTCCTTTGTTGGTTTTACACGTTGGATCTTTGTCGTCATACGGCGTGGAATAATTTATTTGTAATCAAGGACTTGAAACTGAACATCATTTAGACGAACTAGACCTCTATCAAGTTAACACTGTCACGACATTGACCTGGTTTTCCTAGATGGTCTCTCCTTTTTTGACTCTCAGGTGGTTGGAAATTTTTTATTTTGTAACGTTTAAAATAATCTTTGCAGTAGGCAAAGCACGTTCTTTCAGGCTTCAGATTGTCTAACGTATATCACGCATATCAAAGTCTGTGATAACGAAAAATGCAGGCCTGGAAACAATAAGCCAAGATTTAGATACTAATTCGAGATATTATATTTATATCGATTTTTGGGTACTTTGTGAAAAACTTAAATGTCGGTTATTCTTTCTTGAAGACATCACTTTTCAGAGATGACCCCGTGAACACATTCATATACTCAAGTTTGTCAAACGCAATGAAGAAATTTAAGTGGTTCTAGCATAGGGGTTTGCTTTTAATAAATCAATAATAACTTTTTTATTTGAAAAACCTGCGCTCAGCTTTGCCGTAAAACCCTTGATAATGCCAGTTGAAACTAAAAGCATATGTTTACTTCAGCGTTTACGGGGCCGTGTGGCAGAGCATTGGTGGATCATTAATTTTTCTATACAATATATGTTTGTGATACCTAAACATATTTATAATAAATGTGTTTAGGTATCACAAACTTCACATTTACAAACGACTAAACAAGGCAACTTTAGAAGAAGTGGGATATATCATAATTTTCTTGTTTCAGATCAATCTTTCATTTAATGTGGAGAAAGAAATTGAAGAACAATCTTTTGGTCTCGTCGTCACCATCGAGAAGGAAACAAAAGAATTTTTGTCTTTGAAGACATGTGCCAGGTAAGAATTGTTCTAACTTGATCTTACTTCTAAATTACTAGCGACCTTATCTATGTTCTGCTTTTTCTCAAATAGAGCTTCTCTCTTATTCTTCAGGAGATTAAAATTGTGTTTGTAACGTATGATAACCTTTGAAGCCACTGCCTAGTCTAACCACATGACTACAACAATTCAATATCTAATGAATACTTTCAGTCTTAAAAAGACCCTGGACCAGGTTGTCCACTAAAAGTTTTATGATTCAATGATTGGTCAGCGAGTTTTGAACACGTTGGTATAGTCCATGTGTTTTTATTAATGATAAATTCCTGGGAGAGGTAATATTTCATAAGTAGGAGTAAACCGAAGAGTAATTTTGACTTATTTCTGAAATTCTGATTTCAACATTGCATCGTGACATTGAAGAAAAAGATCTAAACAAAGGCTGAAAGATTTAACTTACAAAAAAAGAAAAGATTACCATTACATACGTGTGCACTCTGCTTAATTCTAAACGATTTTTGCTTTAGATGGTTGCAGGCAGGAGCGAGCGGCATGGCTGTCCAAGAATTTGGAATACCAACGGGATTCGAAGCTGACCTTGAAAGTATAGCCAAATTCAACGAGATCAAAAAAGTTGAAACAGAAGACAGAAAAGTTATTTTGTACTTCGATGAGGTGATCATAGATTAGTCCATTTTTTTATTCAATACTCTGATTTAAAGCCTTCCTAAGGACCAGAACATCTAACATAAGCACATGAACCATGCTCTGTGAAAAGAGTGCTTAATGCATCTGCAAAAAGTATCGACCCAGGTTAACCTGCGCAGGCTGGCTTGGGCCGAAACTTTGTTATTGTTCAATTTCTACAGCTCAAAGCACTGGAGTACTGTAGTGTTTAGTCGGTTGTTACACAATACACATTTTATAGACCCATAATACAGTAATGACTTGCTTGGTGTCATGCATCACGGAGATGCATTAAGCTTTCCTTTGCCAGAGCATGGCTCAGATGTATGTTTAACTAAGGGATACATTGGAATGCGGAGATTAAATTTGAAACAAATCTATTTTGGCCCGATGAAGCAAATTTTATAACAACCCTGAGAAAGACAGCTCCTTATAGTAGGACCAGGGAAAGCAGTAACCAGCAGTGTATCGTTTTTCAACAGTATGTTCTATACTTTTAAAGAAAACATCTCTCATTTGAGACACTTGATTTAGTATCTGTAATTGCTTTTATTCTGGTAAAGTCAAATATGCGTAAAATAAAGAGTTGATACATGTAATTGAATGGGAATTGACTGGTTGCATTTTCCAACAACATGACAAATTCGTAATGTCGACTCGTAACAGTGCTGGCGTAATCAAGACATTCCATAATCGTGCAATGAACGAAAGCACCGACGAAAAACTTTTAACAGACCGCATACGACGACATAGCTTGAGTAACGAAAGCACCCAAGAAAATGAGGAATTAGCGGTTTCACGGTTTCAGTTCTGATGCTTTTATTTTAGTCCTTGCTTACATTTTTATATTTCTCTCTATATAGTAGAACTGTTTACTCGGAATATTTGAAAGAATGTTATTTCGTATTTATCACATAACCTCCCTTGTTTTCAATGTAATATACCCATTACGAATTTTCTTATCTTATACACGTTTGATATCATATTTGTGTGACGTCATTTTTGACGTCATTTTGTACGTATTTCATAGAAGTGAATGGGTTTTATGGATATTACCGCGGGTGCATCTATAAATTGTTTTGCATGATCTGATCTATATTTCATGAAATATCGTTATGTGATAAAAAGAATCTGACATTCGTTGGCGTTTGATATAAAATTTTATTAAACTCGTCAAGGAAAAATGTTATTAAGCTCGCCAAAGGCTCGCTTAATAACATTTCCCTAGACTCGTTTAATAAAATCCTATCTCAAAAACCAACTCATGTCAGATCCTATATATCTAGTGAATAACACTGCTCCAGAAGCCACAGTTAAAGCATACTTGAGTCATGCTTTATGATGAGGGGGTTTAAAGCATCTGCCAAAAAATATCGGCCCATGTCAGCTTGCACAATTCGCGCAGGCTTACGTGGGTCGAATTTTTTTGATACATGTACTTGTAAATGTTCTGCATGTCCAAGGACCCTTGTGAAAATGGATTTTATGGATCCATAATTATGTGTTGACATGTTTCGTACGATGCATCACGAAGGTGCACTAAACCCCCACTGACCAGAGTCCAGCTCAATTATGCAGTTTCTCATTAACTTTAAATAATGTGAAATCCTGTATTCAGACGGTCGTATCACTTTTAAGATCACTTCGGCCGTCAAGATTAAAGGTAGCCCTTCAGATTTTGGGACGAAAATTTTACAAAATACAAAAAAAAAATCATCCTTATACTCCCAAAGCCTTTTAATTTTCATTCATAAAACCCCAGTAATCGAAAACCATCCGACAACAAGAGAAATTAGAGATTTACTACGACCCAGGTCGACACCGACGGGAAACACGGTCTATTTTTACATGAGCAACTCGCTCATTTACATACCGGAAATATACAGACGAAGCTTCAAACATAGCGTCCGAAGAAGACATTATGGAAAATAATTGCATGTTTGTTATGTTATGGATATTTAAGCTTCATTAGTCACGTGCCAGTCACTTGACATTTCCAAAATGCTTTTTTGATTTTTGGCGCGAAATCTAAAAATACCTTAAGAGGCTACGTAGCCTTTTAAGAGAACACCATCAAAAAAATTTTTTTTTGTATTTTTATGATTCTTAATTATTTATGATTTTTATTGTATTTTCATATAAATTTCAGTGTTATATATATTTTTTAATTTGGTGAGATGTGAAAAATCTAAATACCCACCTTTAATACCTTCCAGGTAATCGATAGAGTATAAAGTACCATCCATCTTTCTTTTAATTTCAGATATCAGCAAGCCCTCTGTGTATTACTATGGATGTATACAGAACTGGTTTAGTGGCAAAATCGCAACCTGCCGTAGTCAGAATCTACGATTACTATCAACCTAGTAATTGTCATTTTGAATTTTGATTCTATATCCTCTCTCTCTCTCTCTCTCTGGCTCTCTCTCTGGCTCTCTCTCTCTCTCTGGCTCTCTCTCTCTCTCTCTCTGGCTCTCTCTCTTTGGCTCTCTCTCTTTCTCTCTTGCTTTCTGGCTCGATCTCTCTCTCTCCCTCCCTTTCTGTCTGTCTCTCTCTGTTTGTTTTTTTTTTCATTTTGTCCTCACGATTTTATGTTTCAAAGGCAAAAAAGTAGACAATGCCACAAGAAGTTCAGCTACTGCATCACAGAAGGGAGTGGCTTTTTTATCGATGACTTTTAAGTACATTGTATCCCTACCATACGATGTTTATAAACCAGTCACTCCCTTGAAAGGAGTGTTTTTCAAATTGCTTGTAAAACAAACTTGAGGACTGCAAGGATAGGTACCCAAGCTATCGTGATTTGAACAAAACTATATGAAAATCTGCGTTATACACCAAACAAACTAGTTTCCATTTTTTTTATATATCAAAATTTACCTGACATCTTTTCTTCTGGCATTTTTTTGCCATGAGAAATGCTGTTTTCAGAGCATGTTAAACTCTTACTAATCACACATACATTGCAACCTCCTTATTGTTCTCTAAAAAAGAAATCTCAAGTTATTGTGTTGGCCCGTTACGTCGTCGTGCAAAAAACTTTGTCTTTGACACTTTATAATATCTCTCTTATTACTGAAGATATTTACTTCAACTTGGACAAGTCGTTTACTATTAAAAGGGGAACCTATACAACAAGGGAAGGTAACTATAAAAGTGTTTTTGGCACAGTTATGCCCCTTTTTCGATTTAGAATTTTCATTGAAAAGCAATCGCAGTCGAGCTTGGCACCCGCATACAGTGATCTTGTTTTTCAGGTAATCAAGTGACCCAGTTTTACCAGTCGCATTTGCTACAGAACACAGATATTTGTGATGTCTGCGAGGAATGCGAGTGTTCAGTGAGCACCGTTTTTTTTTAAGTTCTGTCTTGGTTTGAAGTCCATTCAATACGATAACAGAGATCCTATTGATGCACGCTTGGCCCTTTCTCCTGTAAAGATTACCAGTACTTTTCATGTAAATCAGTAGAATCCACTTGCCGATAAAAGAACAAGATGCATTTAAATTGCATTGCGCTGCTTGTCACACAGTCATTCTGTCATTCACACTGTAAGATTGGTACAGACTTTTCTATAGCTCTTTCACTGTCATAGGCGATTTCATTGCCCTTTGCGGATTGCGTAGATTAAGATCAGAATGCACAGAACGTGCAGTCTGATTTTCGATCTACATCGACCGCTTTCCATGCTAGTCTGTGCTTTACGAGTCTCTAAATTTGCATTGTAACTGTACTACAGTCATGGAAAAAGTCGATGCAATTATCTGGTAGTGAATCGCTAAATGTACCTTTGTATAACAAACAATGCCCCACATAAAAGTATTTTTCAGCTTTGAAGCCTGACATCTCGCTTGTTTTTCTCAAAAAATTATATCACAGTATCGAAAACGATTCTTTGGGCTGTATCTATAGATCACTCGAGATTAAATGCTATTTCTAAATTTCGAACTTAACGATTGCAGTGGCTGAGACGTTTGGTTCAGTCATGTACACAGTTTGCTTGTCTCGGAATAAGAAATACTAAAAAAGTGGATATTGCGGGTCTAAAGTTTCGCACGTAACCAAATACTGCCTGTACGCATGCTTGAATTTTCGTGAGAACTCCAACAGCCTATCTTGAATGTGATGCTAACTTATTATTTAATTTGATAAATATCCATGTCTACATATATGAAACACGTTTAATTGGCAGTACTGGTAGTCTGGTCGACTTTGATGAAAAAAAAAAAAACACTCATTGATGTCGAAAGGGGTCCCAGTCAATCATTACCACATGACCCTGTGTCTATGCAAAATATATTCTGATGTAGCCTAAATTTAAGCTGGCGGATATCTTCGTGATTTTTATCAATAAGCAAAAGATCGCAAAGATTTTCACGACGCCAACATTTCTGGTTTTCTAGTGGGAACATTATTTAGAATGTTGACTGATAAGAAAGCGTACTTTCTTAATGAAATTGACACTAACAATAGATTTCTAAAGGGCTGTCGGTATGGGTACTGACACAAGTATGTTAACCCTCATACGGCCAAAAAAAATTGTCGACGATTACACAAAAATAATTTGCTAAATGTACAGGTATTGGGGTAGGCTTATATGACCCAAACTACCGATTGAGCAGCGGAGGGTGTAGAGCAAGATCAGATTGCACGTATGTGCAGGCTGATCTTGCTGTACACTCTCCGCAAGAGTCATCCATGGTAGCGAACGGCATGATAAGGATTAATAGCTGGAGGAAGAAGTAACAATAGCTAAAGCTTTTAACGATAGCTGAAAGCTTCAGTAATATTTAAGGACTCTGAATTTGTCTTCATAAGGGATAGAAAGTATGTTTTTCTAGATGAAGAGTTTTGTCAAACTTAACCTCACCGTGAAACCTATACTACACGATCACAGGTTTTAATGACCCTAAAGAAGAAACCTTCTGAAAACATTGTGAGAAAAGAAGAAAATGCTGGCAACCAGCATTTTCTCCTTTTCCCACAATATTTTCTGCACTATCAAAGACAGTGTCCATCATTTGAGCCAGATTTGAATTGTCATCTGCAAATGCTTTCAATTCGGACGAGGCTACATTTCTGTCGTGTGGTGAAGAGTTAGTCCTCTAGCATCATTATTCATTTCAGAAAGCGCGAAGACGATGAAAGAGACCAGATTAAAATATGACCATCGTTCCCAAAGCAGAATTGTACGGAATTTTTTGTCAAACACTGAATAAAATATATTGGAAAAATCAGTTTTGAAGGGTTTTTTGTTTTAATTTTGATCTGTTTTCAATTTTGAAATTTGACATACACTTGAAATTCAAAGGACTTGCTCTCATACTTGAAACATGCTCTGTGAGTAGGGGGCTTAATGCGTATCCGCAATGCATAATACTAAATTCGTCATCACATAATTGTCGATCTACAGAGTCCCTTTTGTCTATCAACCGACTGAATTGTGAAGTAAACTGATGCTTTGACAGAAAATTGACCATTAGCAAAAGTTTCGACCCAGGTTAGCCTGCACGAAGTGCGCAGGCTGACCTGGTTCGATACAGTTTGCAGGTGCATTAAGCCCCCATTTCGGAGAGAATGGAAACATGCATTTGAAACTTCGTTTATTCAGTAGAAAACTTATTTTTTTTTACTTTTTTCATGCAACTTTTCACATATCTAATATTGGAGGCTAAGGAGTTTCTACTTTTGCTGACAGTTCAGATCAAGATCAGACTGCATGTTCTATATCTTGATCTGCACTGTCCGCTACTATGTTACATACTTTGACCAAAACAACCTTAAAATTTCAATCACTAGGCTATTTTCTAATACGAATGACCGTTTCATTAATGAATGGCTCTAGGGTTTACTATTAATTACTTTCCCCTCAGCCACAAATCCCTATTTTCATGTAAAGTATAACAGCTTTAACAAACATCTCTGACTCTATTTATTGAAACCAACATTTATTGATTTGAATATCATACAAGAAAATTAATGACACAACTATTTCATAAAGGATGGAATGTCGGCGTATCGTCACATTATCGATTCCGGAATTCGGTGGTGGGTTGATTAGCTGGTGGAAATCTTAGCAGACAAATATTGAAGTTTGACCGGTTTATTCTAAATCCTTAAGCTGCTAAGCTCGACTCAGGGCGCTTTTGCGGACAGTGTAGACCAAGATCAGACTGCACAAAACGTGCAGTCTGATCTTTGATCTACACTGTCCGATATGGTATTTTCTTTCAGGTAAAAACAACTTTGAAACCGCAATATTTGGGGTTTTATTATTGCAAGGAAATTTAAATTTTCGTATCATTTATTTAGCAGTTTCAGGGTGAAGCAAACGAAATCGCCTGTAGCAGTGTTACTTTAACACGTTGTCATTTTACAAGAACTTGCTATCTTTGAGGAAACGCGGATACGACCATCAATCTTATTGATTACATTTATGTCTAGTAAGGAATTCTTAGTTATCTTTTCGTGGAACATAGAAGCCGTACCAGAAATGGGGGTACTAGACATAGGACACGTGTTGATATACATTGTGTCCAGAATGCTTTTCTTTTAGATGAGTCTTGCTCTGTCAAAAACGGGGTTAATTCATCTACAATAAATACCGAACCAGGTAAGCCTGTGCAGACCGCACGATACCTTTTGTAATTGATCATTTTATTTTTCTGCATATCAAAGTACAATTTTACCTCATGATTCAGTCGGTTGGGAGAGAAATGGATTTTGTAAATACATATCATATAACTTGGGTGGTATAATGTATCATAGAGATCCAATAAACCCCCTTTTGCCAGAGCGCCGCTCATTATGACCTTGAAAAGTTGATGTGAAGTAAGAAGAGAAAAAAATTTGTATTAACAGCAGCAAAAAGTACAAAAATGGCAAAAAAAAAATGAACCAAATACTACAAATTATACAAAATTAAGCACATATATAGGATCTGACTTAAACGTGTCAAGGAAAAATGTTATCAAGCGAGCCTTTGGCGAGCTTAATAACATTTTTACTAAACGAGTTGAATAAAATTTTATCTCAAACGCCAACGAATGGCAGATTCTTTTTATCAGATAAAACTATTTCACAAATTATAAAACAAAAGATGCAGAACCATCTATACATGCACCTGCGGTAATATAGACCTTGAGCCACCAATAGGCCCCCCACCTTTCTCCCCCTCCCCCCGGGGGGGGGGGGCGGAGGAATTTTCGGCTCTATTATTTTCTGAAACCCCAAGGTCTCCTGAGCAATGTGTCAAAGTCTGCCACCTGGCGAGTGGGGCTTTTGCGAGTTATAGAGGTCAAAGGTCATCAAGTGCACTGTTGCATACAAGATATCAGTGAATAGCAGTTCAGGTTTTTCTACATTTTTATGTCAGAAACATGTCCAGATTTGTTTATAAACTCATATCTTTAGTCAAAACAGCTGTTTCACACAAACAGAAGCAATTTCGTTTGAATCAAAGTACTGAGAGAACTGTTCTTTGCCACGTTTGTGAGAGTGAAATGGCTGGTACCCAAAAACTTATCCATAACATATAAAATCATCTATTATGATCTTAGTGATACAGAATAGATTCCATGGCAAACATTGTGTCTTATCATTATAATTTATCCTATCTATAAGCTGTGTCAGCGAAGGAAATCAGTTTTAATAATGACAAATGTTGAGCTTTTTTTAAAATCTTACGATATTTGCTGGAATTAAAGATATTTCTTTGTGTTGACCCATAAGAACTCGTTGACGTCAGGATTTTATTTATCACTTCTATAAACAACAATTATTTGCCACATTGACTGGTATTGTATTAAACCCAGTGAATAAAGTTGTTAAGATCTTTTTCTTAATGGTGGCCCTTTATAGAGTTCGAGACTAATATGAAGTTGCCTTTCATTGAAATGGTAACAATGATTTTTACAACAGATCATTCCATGCTAAATGAAAGTCTATCCACTATCACCCACTGACCACATTCATGAAATCAACATTGTTATCATCTTTCTCATCGCTTGGTTGGAATATATTAACTAAATCATTACTATGATTTATATACTCTGTATTATTTATACACGTACTGCATGTCTATGACATGGGGAAGTAACCATTAAACATTGTAAAAATTAAATAAAGATTATGTTTTGTTAACAATATGACATTTTTACCAAAATTGAAAAACATCAAAATGTACACAAAGAGGGCATGCATAAAACCATTTTTGAAACAGTCTGGGTTTGTTATTCTCTAAGTAATTCCAAGGTAGCATTTTGCAAAAAAAGCATTTACTTTTGTCGAACTATAGAGACTTCCCTTCACAGCATAGACTTTCCGAATGAGAAATCGGGTCAGAAAAGAAAAAAATGTCTCCCCAGTAGATCACGGATCATTTCTTCCTACAGATGGGCAATTATTGGTGCATCAATTATATGGAATAGCACAGTAAAATGAAATCTATCATTTTTAATATGGGAAACAAAAACCTGGAAATTACAATACGCCCGTGATCGTGATACCAAATGCAAAAAAAAATTCATCTGTTCATGCACAATAATACAATTATGCTGATATTGGATGAGGTGGAGCTAAGCACAGCCTAAGTATATTGCAGCAGGCGTTTTCTTTTCGACATACGACAGTTACCTTTATATACATGTTTGATAGAAAGAGAGAAAAACAAAACTCATGCACAGGTCTTTTGCCCATAGCAGAAATAAGGAGAGTCTATCAAACAAGGTAAATGATAACTGGCCAGCTAAAATATCATAAAAGCTTTTGTCTCTCTTTAATGTGTACAATATCAAACAAAAAACTAAAAAAGGCAAGTTTTGGATTTACACAGATTATAAATCACTAGAAAACAATGTAGTTGAGTAAAAGAAGACATAGCCTTGAAGATATGCTAGCAGAAAGCAAGAAGTTATACATATGTAAGAACAAGATAATCTGAGCCATAAAAGGATTGCCATGTGAATGATGATAATTTGCATGACCTTTACGCCAAAAATATGTTAATGACAAGAACATTAACAGTACATGGTAACACACCAATGACCTTTATTTCAAAGTTAACATAAAAGGGAAACAAAATGGATAAAATAATAGGGAAAAAATTAAGGGGTCTTCATTGCATAGTTAAAGACTTAAAGCATATTATTTCAAACCCAAAGCATCTCATTTCCAACATTTTTATTAGCTTTTTTTTTATAGTCATGGCATGATGCTTCATTTTATTTTCTCGTTTCTTAATGCCAAGCAGTTAACCTGACATAATTCTTAACAGGTAAGAACGAAAAAAAACGACAACCACAATTTTCATAACAAAAACATAAAGCTACAAATATGGCTGGTAGGCATGAGAATGATGATGGGGAAGGTTTTACTGAGCAAATACGTACAAGCATGAATGAGCTCTCATTCAGTTAACTTTCACATTATACATCTACGTAGGGGAAAAGGCCTCGACCCGAGAAGACTTTTCGATTGTAACACAAACATATGTTAATATCAATAAGAAATGAGCCATGCTCTGTGAAAAGGTGGATTAGTGCAATATCGACCCACGTCAGCCTGCGCAGTCCGCACAGGCTGACATGGGTCGAAACTTTTTGCTATTTTTAAACTGTGCATGTCAAAGGAGTACTCTACCTGATTTGAGTTGGTCTCAAGAAAAAAAATGGATTCAATGTATCCAGAAGTATATGATGACTTGCTTGATATAATGCATCATGGAGATGCTTTAAGCCTTCTATTGCCAGAACACGGCTCAAATATATGTGCAAGGTAAATGCATCCTCGTAATGCACTATATCAAGCAAGTCTGTGCATTCTATAGATCCATTTTGTTCATAGATAGACTAAATCATGGGGTAGAATGGTCCTTTCGCGCGTAAAAGATTTACTGACTTGGCTCGATACTTTTTGCAGATGCATTAAACCACCTTTTCACAGAGCATGACTCATCTAAGTATATAAATGCCATTTCAGCTTGATTCCTTGCTTCCTTTACAGTTTAACTTCTTAATGGTTTTTGGCAATCAACAAACAAACTATCGAAGCAATAATAAACACGGCCGTGAAAAACACAAACAGCAAAAAGTCCAGTGCATTCATCGCATCTTTCCAAGACGGCTTGAACTCGTTTTCGTTACTTTGAAGTGATATGTCATCAATCGATTTCAGATCAATTTTATGTACATCATTTGGGCCCGGTTGTGTCACAAAAACCTTTTGGCTTCGTCTGCAAAGATGGCATTTTGCAAAACTTGTAAGGCAAACAAATATTTTTGGAATTTCTTTGTCGTCACTGAAGCTACTTACTCTCACCATGATCAACGAGATAGACGTTATTATCGTGCTCTGAAGTGTCAGCAGTACTACATAGACAGAAAAAATTGATGTTGAGTCGGAATTCTCAGGAAGGGTGGCTGAGATGATCGTCATAAATACGGCAAAGGCCAGAAACACTGTGACAGCATAACTCGCTTTTTCTCCACTTTCACAGGGTAATGCAAACACTAGTACATTCAGAAGCGCAAGCATTACAATTGGTAAGATTGTGTTCAGGAAGATGAACAATGGCTTTCGTTTCAGTTGCAGTGTGAACTTAATAGACGCCTCACCGGACTCCCACTCGACTTCCCAGGATGTATTTCTGACCGCCCAAGCAGAGTTTGGCTGGTACTCTTCCAATTCTATGCCTTTGGAACCTCCCTCCATTAATACCTATGAAATGAATATTTTTACAGTGATCGTGATTTGACCCATTTGGTATGGTTTACAATGGTTACTTAAAATGTGTGAAGTCAGCGATAGATATTCACATTTCATTTCCTTCAAATACCTTGATATAGATCTACAAATACCTTATATTTCTTATAATTCAGTAGGTCCAATTGATGTTTAAAGTCCTTTAAGAGCTTATGGAAAAAAATGCAGTTTCATCGAAAGTTTACATAACCTAGGATGTTTATAATCATCGAAGACTAATTCAGAATTGAAGAGCTAATACCTATCGTTAAAAAGTTGAAATATTAATATAAACCGAAATGTCTTTTACGTTACTGATATCGTATTTACTGTCATGTGGTACGCCTGTGTATTCAATGCGATTTTGGCTAGCATTGAATTCTAACCAAACCCAGTATGTCCACAAAGCTAACCTTTCACGTATGTACACAATGACTATAATTATCTAACCTACAAAAATGAAAGAGTAACTAGATATAGAACCTAACTCATCTGAGTTACTGATCCTGTGTGGAAAAGCAGTTAATAGTGTGGAAGATAACATCGCCCAAAATGGAACAGATGAGGAAATCAATTAATGCTTTCTTAAAAACAATATTGTAAGCGTCACCTTTCAAATGTTTCTTATAGTTGAATCGATTTGACACAATCAAAGACATACTAAACAAACAAACAAACAAAAAACAGAAAAATAAAAATCAACCTACGAATATAGTTCTTATTTATGCTGCTCACATCACATAATTGTCAAATTTTATTATTCTAATTGTTATCTGTGTGTTGCTTTGTACAGATTGATTTTACCTGGTCTTTTGTATAACTCCATGCAACAAAACGTAGATAGCACGTCTGGGTGTCATATGGAAAGTACTTCACATTAATCGAACAAGTTGATTGGAAAACCTGCAAATATACAAGAGTATGGTACCGAAGTCAGATAAAGTCAACAGAATCTGTTCATTTTTTTCATGCTCTTTGCTCTCGTTTTAACTATTAACCAGAGTTGCTGGTTTTAATATGTCCAAGGAAAAAGACTTCTTAAATCATTGTGAGAAAGGGAGAAAATGCTGGTAACTTACTTTTTGAATATGTTAACACCCAAAGCGTGACTTGTTTCTATCATTTAATGAATACTTCTAGATTATTTTTTTTTAATCAACAGGACCTACACCCATGATCTTTAGAAAAACGATTTAGCTGAGTCTGCTGACTCAAATATTATCTATATAGTATGTAGTATATGTGTCATCAAAAGATCCCTTACCCCTTACCAAACATTCTCGTGTTTGAGCAAAATGGAAAAAAAATGGTAACCAGCGTTTTTACCTTATCTTTTAAAGTTTTTTTTTTACCCCGTCAAAAACAAAACCCTTTGATTTGAGCCACACTCATTTGAAATCTCTCAATATGGAAGCGTTCCAAGTGTTGTCATCTGGTAAGGATTTAATTAGACTTGTGCTTATTAGTCTTTAGACAAAAGATTGACCATTCCAAACTGGGTGAGTCTTATTTCCTCGGAATAGAAAGTCTTTACAGATGTGTCCTTATTATCTCAAGTGAGCCATAGAGGGCCACCCTTGTCCTCTTGCTCTCTTTTAACTTCATTTGATTAGATCCTTATGGTTGAACTTCTTCCTTTAAATTCAACATATTTTATTAAATCATATACATAACGTCGAGTGCCCTTATTCCGTGAGTGTCCTTGAACCGGTGATTTTTTGTTTACATCGCGTAAAGCACATAGTTTGATGACGTCACACAGTATTTCTGCTCGTAACCCTTACCAATAATCGAGCGTTTTATTGCCCTTGAATTTCAGCCAAATACCAGACAAATACCTTTAAAAATCAATCAATTATCTGATTTAAATGAAATTGACATCATTTTTCTTATATCTAAATAGTATTCCTTCACAAAAAATGCAAAGATCTACGACTTATGCTATTAATACTACTGAGTTACCGGAATTAGGTCACGCCATATTTGCTCAAGAAGGCCGACGGCATGTTTGTTTATTTATGCACATTGAACATGGAAATTGCTATCTTAGTTAATTTTTTTCATGAAAGTCATCAGAAATGATTTTTTTTATGAAGGCAAGTAATTTCTAGCTCATGTTCCTGTCTAAACTCTTCATTTCATTATGTTGTTTCCTTATCATCACGAAATACGGACACTCGAGGCTATATCTTATATAAACCCTTATCCTGCTACATAAATTAAACTAAACTTTCAAGTCGATAGTAACAACCCGATTGATGATATTTCAAATGCTTTTTTTTTTTTTAGAAAAATATCTTCTTATCGGACAGAGTAGATCAAAGATCAGACTGCACGTTCTGTGCTGTCTGATCTTGATCAACACTGTCCGCATAAGTTCTGTGAGTCGCGCTTAACAGCCTGAGGGTTGAGATAGCTAAATGCTTGTCACGGCTCTCTCTCGCAATATGACGGAAAGGCAAAGGTCGAAATTGCGACTCTACTATTACAGAAATATCACTAAGGATTGGTATTGATACTTAATTTTTATAGCCGTTTCTTATTTAGTGTTTTCAGTGTAAGGCTTGAATTGTTACCTGGAAGGGCACCCATTCAACGTTACCAGTGTTTGTAACACGGACGTTCAGACTGGAAGCACCAAGCTCTTTGTACTCTTTGTAGGAATTCTTCAAGGCAACATCGGGTTTCCAAATTTCATCCTGAAAGTAATGTATAATACAGTAAACATGTGTTTTAATGTGGGAATAATTTTTACAGGGCAACAACATATTTTAGGAAGTTTGGTCAAGATAGACCTACATTGCTTGAAATACAACAAGAAAACTTTCGACGCCAAAATGTCGGAGTTCTATACACTTCTAGCACCGATATAAAAGTCTTCAACCATATGGCAACAATAAATGGTCGATTTACTTCATCTCTAAAGATTACCTTTATCCATTACCCTTCCGGCTGTTTTATACCTATCACAAACTTGTATCAGTAATATCTAGGAGGTGCGAGGGACGTTCGAAAAAATATGTGGAAAAGTGTAAGAACTGTTTGAATAATACCTAATCTAATTAAACATTTCGACCAAGGATGCTTTGGTATGTTTTAGGTCCTTTGGGCGTCCGTGTTTTAACCTTTTTTAAGCAAACTTTTCTATTTAAATTCTTAATGATTTTAACAAAAAAACTTTACAGAAATAATACGGGTACAGTCCTCTTTAGAGTTCATTAAAAGAATTTTAGTCTATAATAATCTCCGCTCGCCGTGGCAAAAAGGGACAATCTTCGACAATTTTCATTTGAAGTACATAAGCCATGCTCTGGCAAGAGGGCTTGGTGCATCTCAGTGATTCATCATACCAGGCAAGTCATTACAAATTAATGGCTCGATAAGATCTATTTTGTCTAAAAACCGACTAAATCATGAGGTCGATTAGTGCTTGGAGATGCGGAAAATTTACAAATAGCACAATGTTTTGACCCAGGTCAGCCCGCGCGGACTGCGCAGATTGACCTGGATCAATACCGTTTGCTGATGCATTTCACCCCTTTCACAGAGTAAGGCTCACATGTATTGTTTCTGTAATTTGGCATACATCTTCCTGGGGATGGGTATCTAACAAAGAAATGATGACATCTAAGTGCGTCAAATGACATTAGCACTGTTGGAAACAAGCTTTTTTTTCTTCAGCTGAACACAAGCTGTCGTTTCATAACGGTTACAATGAACTGTTCTTTATAGTGACATGTTTCAATTGCCATCAGTATCTTTTCTTATTCTGATATTTTACCGTAATTTGTTTGAATTGAATAAAGCCATCTTCACAGGCATAAAAAATGTAGATTGGTTTACATACACAATTTTTATATTCATCATTTACTGATCATTATCCTTTTAAGTTATGGGAAAAAAATGCCTTTTATTTCATGCTTTGCGGTAATTTATCGAGAAATAACGGGGAAATATTTTTCGATATTTCCTGGTTACGATCTTCTAACTCTTCAGTTGAAGGCCGAAACAGCAATTCCCGCGCACTAGTTACCTAGGTAA
This sequence comes from Hippopus hippopus, assembly GCA_946811185.2. NCBI lineage: Eukaryota > Metazoa > Mollusca > Bivalvia > Cardiida > Cardiidae > Hippopus > Hippopus hippopus. The sequence goes on from OX328100.1 coordinate 48,346,344, forward strand.
AACGTGCGTACTACCAGATGGAAATACATGTATGACGTAATTTACGCTACATTTCTTGCGCTTTACGTGATATTGTAATGTGTTGTTATGCGGAGGGGGTACGCCACGGGGAATTACCGGAAACAACTGTACTGGATTTTGATGTAAGTCCCCCCCCCCTCCCAAAAAAAGGGTTAGAAGCATGAAATAAATAGTTTGTTTTTTCGGTGAAAGATCGAAATTTATTTCATCTCGTGGGCATCATTCGGATAATTTTCACTCGTGGCTGCGCCACTCGTGAAAATATTACCGATGATGTTCACTCGATGAAATTAATTTCCTTCTTTCACCGAAAAAACAAATATCCTCTATATCATTGTCGACCATTGAAAACTATCTCAATTCAAGTGCTGATATCCTCATAATCCTAATACGCACAAAATTAACTGAGTACCAACTTGTCAAGGAAGCACGTTTCAAGATACATATTTGCTCGCTTTTAGCCAGTTTTCAACCAGTTCTGACCAATTTCATCCTTGTTTTATGCAACTACAATCATTCTTGTATATTCATGCCAAATTAATGTTGCCCGTGAAAGCTTTAAGATTGCACAGATTACGACGGATAGAAAATGCATTTTTTGTTTGGAGGCCTTCAACGCAATCGTTGTTGTCATTTCCGGTTTTAAAGGAGGACAATTCCCTTGAGTTTTTCTATCCCTTACACCATATATGCTAGTAATTTATCTGTCTTTACACAGCTGAGCCATTCTACACACGTTCAAGTTTTAAGTGAGTTTTTCTATCCAGCTTTAAGGATGTATCTTTAAGGTTTTACCACACGACAATATTTTAGACTCATCCAAAATCAAAGCAATTGTAGACAAATTCAATATGCCTCGAATGATAAAATTTGTTTGTGATACGGTAAAAAAAATTGTTGGAGAAGGAGGAAATACTGATTATCAGCATTTTCTCTTGTCCCCATAATGTGTTCAGTGTTTGTCCCGCTCAACCGACTTAGCTATAGTAAGTTGAAAATCCGCCTCAGTGAAATATGGCCGTGTTCACTTATGATCTAAATTAAACAGCACAATTTCCTGTACAGTATTTTAATATATGTGTAAACAAGTCGTATTATTGAAAGAGCAGTGACAGGTTTCTCGATACTTCCGATTTCCGATTAAAAAGAGAGGAAAATGGTTACATGAATGATAGCCAAATGCTGTTAGAATAGGCAAAACCTGTTAAGATTAAATTATCTATACTCAATAATTTCAAAACTATACACAATTACAACAAGGAAAAAAAAAAAAAAAAAACGCGTGGTCTTAGGGTGAGGAATCAATAACCTGCATATTTCTTTTCTCAAAGGGGTATTAATTTAATTGACACAACCCAAACATTTTCTCAAAGGATTATAAGAACAATGGGCTGTAAATCGAGAGACTTTCCTTTTCAAAACAAACATTGATGGTATGTTTTCATTGATCGTCTTTATATATGTTTGCTCGGTCCATAAAGCAATCGAAAAAGAAAAATGTATTCGATACCCATTACCACTGACAGAATTTCATCGAGTAATAACGGACATAAATCACATAATAATATTATGTGTGATAATTATCATTCTGGTTTTAGATAATACTTTGCAATAAAATACAATAATTCTGTTTGCCACAGATGTACAGATAAGTATATAAACAAACCAAATAAGTATATGTAACAATGTCACTTTATTAAGGCTCTACAGCGACTTTTGCGGATCGTGAAAACCAAGACCAGAACTTTTAGTCAAAGATGTACACTTTGAAGTATGTTGTCATTCATACCCTGACCCTTACCGTAAATCTGTTCATTTTTCATTGTCTTTTACCAGATCTAACTGTTTGTGTGAAGTTGGCAGTAAATTTGAAAATCAGAGTTCGATATTCAATGAAGAAATAAATCTGCTGATAGGTTGAATTTCATGCCGCAGTATATTCATTATTTTTCCAGTCTCAGGGGATAGTTACCGATAACAACGAAGCCTGATGTCGATATCGAAATGAATTTCATGCTAGCAGCAGATTTGCGAGAATTTCGAATATCGAACTCAATTTCAAGCTAGCAACAGATTCGCCAAAATTCTTGTATGAGCTTGAATATGGTGTATGAAATGGACTGTAGATTTGACTATCGAACCGAATCGAACCGAATTCCATGCAAACAGCAGATTCGCTAGGGCATGCAGGTGGAGTATGAAATCGAATGTTTATTCGAATATCAAACTAATTTCACGCTAGTAGAAGATTCGGAAAATTTTTCTAAACTGGCATGTTGTTTGTGAATAATATCGAATATAGATTTGAATATCGAACTGAATTTCATGCTTTCAACAGATTCGCAAAAATTTCTCCACTGGCATGTGGTTAATGTATAATAACGAATATTGATATGAAAATCAAACTGAATCTCACGCTAGCAGCAAGTTTGTAAAATTTATATATGGGCATGTATGGTGTATGAAATTATTGTAGATTTGAATATCGACATGAATTTCATGCTATCAGCAAGTTCGCAAATATCCATATGGGCATATATTTGGTATATGAATCGAATATAGATTTGAATATCGAACTGAATTTCATGCTATCAGCAGATTCAAATCTACGTTCCATTTTATAAACCATATTCATTCCCAAACAGAAATTTTGGCAAATCTGCTGCTAGCTTGAAATTTAGTTTGATATTCACTATTGTGAATCCGCTTCTTGCATGAAATTCAATTCGATATTGAAATCTATATTCGATGGCATACACCATGTACATGCCTGTATGAACATTTAGGCCAATCTGTTGCTGGCATGATATTCATTTCGATAGATATTCGTATCTACAGTCGATTTATACACATGCCTGTATGGAAAGTTTGGCGAATCGGCTGCTAGCATGAAATTCGACAGTTTGATATTCAAATCTGTATTCGATCTCATACACCACCGTTATGTCCATACAGAAGTTTTTGCGAATCTGCTGCCAGCATGAAATTCGATATTCAAATTTATATTTGATTATTCACCATCCATATGCCAGTACAGAAATTCTCGCAAATCTGCTGCTAGCATGAATTTTATTTCAGTACTGAAATCAGAATTCGTTGTTATCGGTAACTATCCCCTGAGTTTGGAAAAATAGTGAATATACTGCTGCATGAGATTCAACTATCAGCATGTTTATTTCTACATTGAATATCGAACTCCGATTGTCGAACTTGCCAACTTCGCACACCCGATCTAATTGCAAAAGTGATACATTTAACATACCTGCGGCCAAAAAGCCTCCTCAATATCACCATAGTCACTTGAATTCCATACTAGATGTTGGTCAACCCATTCAATATACAAATACCCCGTTGTCTTTAATGTTTCCGTAACCTCGTTGAGTTCATTGATTGCCAGCAAGTAAAAACTAACGTAGACCTCTGTTTACGAAACAAAAACATAATTTACTTTAATTCTAAATTTCTTATATACAATTTACTTTTAGATTTGTTGTACCGATAGCAGGCCCTAAGTGACCAATTTTTGCAGAGCAAGTAATTATTTACTATGAACCAAAGTTTCATATGTACATTTATGAATGTAGCAGGTAATTCTGATATAAAAATTTCTATATTTTATCTAAATTCTAGGTGCAGTTCATGCTGAAAGCGTGAAAATTGGCATATAAAAGTAAACGGATGATTTTCGGTAAATTAATGTGTTCTAAGTGATTATAAGACTGCTCGGAGATATTTTCATTCAATTTCAACACACAATCGTTGCAGATATTTTTTTTTTTTTCGATTTTGAGCAAATTTTCTCTCTTGGTCCCCATCTGGGAAGTTGCATGAACTTATTTGCAATGCATCGCGTTAAAGAGTTGGAGCCAGAGATAACAAGCCGTGAACTGTTGTCTAGAGAGAAATACCTAAAGAGAGCTACTCACAACTTCACGAGTCACAGTTGCAAGTTGCCAACCGGAAACTAAGGTTCAACTCTTCTTATTGTGCTAACGTGATAGCGCCACCACATACATGTATCAATACACGATACAATTCTGAATTTCTTAAACAATGTTTAGTAAAGCTGGGCTAGAAACCGCATCTGTATATCACAGTGGATAACAATTTGGCAGAGAATTAAGCATAAAAAAAATAAAAGCATACACATCAATCACCTTTTCTACATCTCGCTAGGACAAAACACGTAACTTATAGGAACTACGTCATTTTTTATCTAAGGGCAGTTAGCAGCAGCATCTAAAAAGAGTTACCCTAATTACGTATTTGTCACATTTATATGTCATTCATCTAAAATAGATCATGTTGCAACACTGCTCATAACTGACCGTCACTGACAGAATACGAACGGTAAAATGATCTCGTTGTTCGACCGTTCATGATCCAAATCTTCTGTCAGAGCCCTAGTCTGACATTTCAGCGAGACAATATTTGCCCTCCCATTGAGACATTGACCAGAAACGTTGTTATGGTCGTTGATATATACAGCGTTTTTCTTTGGCCTATTGACTGTCTTTCCTCTAATCCTGTGAAAAACATGAGGGTCGTTTTGGACGTCGTTCGTATCAAAAACGCAATCCATATAGCAAATTGAACGCCCGAAAAGCTTTTAAACGCTCTTCAAAATGAGCTGGTTCGCATTACGTGATAGCTTTTGCAAATTGCGTGTTCTCCATTGGATAAAGGTGACAAGCAGTGATCAGCAGTAAGGATGGTCATACCTTCCCAAATGTTCATTTTGAAAATTAATAAAAAGGCGTGTGTGGTTAGATTTATTAGATATGGCAAATAGAAACCGGTTATGTGTGGTCAGTGGGCGTCGGTGTATAACTTCTGATAAACAAGCAGTAGCCATGATTCAATGCATTTGACGACTTTAGACGATTTAATTTCTGGGAGTAATAATGCCTGCCCACGTGAAGCTTTTAGAACCAAAGTAAGCAGCATGAACTACCACGGTACATTTCTTTAACATACCTGTGATCTGAGTTTGATCTAGAGAGGGTCTAACTCTTTTGTCGTAACCGTCTGTAACAAACAGCTTCTGTCGTAAAGCCTTGGCATCAGCAGAGGTCTGACATCTAATAGATGGACAAGAATGTAGAAATATCACGAGAACCAGTGTAATAGATATGTGTCTATCCTTCATTGTGTTTAACCTGCAAGTAAAAAAAAAACGTATACACGAAACGAGTACAGAAACTTACTTAAAACTTGGTTTATTTGTGTACAAATATGTCCTAGATATTTTGGCCCTAGACATTTTGTAACCCGTGAATATCATTAAAAAAAAACTAAAAAATGCCTCCGAAGCCCCACCAATACCAATCTTATCCTGGGTTTAATTGAAAAGTACAAGCCACTTAACTACAGATAATGATATAGAATTACATGCTTGGTAATTCTACATGAATGAATTTCTTTAGTCAAGAGAAGCCAATACTTTTTCGCAATACTGTAGTCTAACGACTGTCATAAATATTTGCTATGCCACGCTTACGAATAATCGGCGTGAATCGACTTTTCTTATACTTGTGAACGGAAGTTCGCAGCGTGTCACTGCCGTTTATATAAGAGTTCACAAAATACAATACATTGTTTTTTAGCAACTAAAATCACGAATACAAATGTCCATTTGTCTAGACCTAGCTTTGGCTGAGTTACGTAACACCAGAATAATGCATTAATTCGCCTTTCACACATTACGGAACATTCCCTGACATGTGAGGAACCTCCTGACATGTGGTGAACCTAGACTCTAAGATGACAAAATAACACAAGATGACAATTGACCAGATCTGTGCAATGTTTCTAAAGAGCTTCGGCTCGCTGGCATTAGAGCAAGCTAGAAGCCAAACATTGGATTGCCTATAACAACGGGAAAACGTCAACATCGAATGAAGTGGTTACAGTCATCGCCCTGCTATCTTACCGTTTTCAAATCGAGGATGGTTAATGTAATTAGACGAGTCCCGCTTCCTACTCTTCCATTCGGACTGAAGACGCCATGTGTAGACCTATCCTTGTATCAGTAATCGTTTTGTATACGACTGTTGCAGATCGCCATCCATCAAATTGGAAGTTGTGAGGTCAAGGTATGGGTCGACATTACTCATGGACAGAACTTGGATTGAACGACAGTGCGTTGAATGCAGGTATCGCGACACAATCCTTCAACATGTTATCGTTCCGAGCGTTCAATGTCATTGCTTAACGTTTCAGTTTCTGTCCAACCAACGAATAAGGTGAGTGTGGAAATCACGCTGCAGACCTGTGCGAACGGACTCTACATTTCAAAGCTACGACAGCACTAGAATATCTTGCGATCACTTTGTATGCGAAATGGGACCGACACTATAGCGTATTTACTTTATGAGTATAAAGAATTAGCCCACCGTAAATGCCAGCCTGCGGAGACATTTTGCATTTACTTAAGTTTGTTAGCTCATCGTTCTAAGTTTGTAGAAGTACTTTTGCGTACATCGTTTTTCCCTCAGTGTCTAGAAAACTTTCGTGTATACACAATTTTTTTGGCGAATTCATGCCAATGAACAAATCATACGCAGCGAATTATTTAGATAAGCGCAATTTGAAAGGTATGAACAAGAACAGTTTTTACTTCCTACGGAGGCATTGAAGGAATGATGCTCAGTTTGTTCGAAATAACTTGCCACTCACAACTATCGCTATGTGTCATGGTCAGCTCAACACCATAGTGATAAAGTTCTTAAAATATCTATAACACCAAGGTATAAATTTTTCTCTTAGGTTTTACTGCCTTTTCCAGAGTATTTTACCAATATTGAGCCAAATCATTCAAAGGTATCCATGTGTTTTTCTGTGTACATCCAGCGCACGGTTAAAACATCCAAGAACACGATAACGATGATATCGTCCAACTTGACGAAGAGAACCCCGTTAGGCAATGATGATGATGGTGTGTCTAAGGCCGTGAAATTCAAAGGTTATGTCACAACATTATAATGCTTGTTACACCTTACAAGTAAAAATTATTGCGGAGTCGAGTCGATAAGCCCTCACAGTTTTCTTTACGGAACTAAAAGAAAAACACATGACATTCTCGCAACCTAGTCAACAGCATTTCATACCAATTCTCCCGAAGCGCCTCCTGAAACAAAGACCACGTATGTAAATGATGTAAATGAACGGGTCTAATAAGGACATTATTTATAAAGCGGTGTTCCTGATACTAGTAATCAACGTTTGAAGCATTAATCAACGAGATTAATGATTGTGTATGGTTGAAATACAGCAGCAGATAAGTAGGACAAGCATCATCTTTAACTATAGACGATATAGAATTTGATACCTGTTTAAATTGGAAACATTTGCAGGCGAGAAATTTAGTATGCTTCGAATAATTCAAATGATTAGATTTGTCTTTTAAAGGGGACAAGTCGTTGTGGGAAAAAGGAGAAAGCGCTGGTTACCAGCAGTTTCTTCTTGTCTTATAATGTTCTTAATGGCCTTTTTCCCTCAGAGCCATTAAAACTCAAAAAATTGTGGTTAAAGGTTAAGGCTGACAGATGACTTTTTTCACTGTTCTCATGCTCCTTCGTTTAGATATCGGTGAAAGCCCTGGCTTTAACATATGAAATACCAGCTGCCACTTTTTTAGTACATTTTTCAACCATTGGTTTAGTTTACTTGAATATTCAGTTAGAATTTTTGTTTCGGTGGCTCGACAGAGAAAGTAATCAGCCAAGCATTCCAGAGTCCTTCGGAAAAAAAACTGCCGCATCGTTATCGACTGCATCAAGATTAGAACAGGCACACTAAATCGAAATAGACCCGTTAATCATAGTGACCTGGTGACCTGTAGTTAGATTAAATGAATGAATGAATGTATGGTGTTTTATGGCGCATCGACATCTAGGGTCATTTAGCGCGCAAAAAAAAGTAACGAAAGGAAAGACTAGGATGTAAGAACGCGAGTCATGAGTATAATTATGATGAAAGTAGTTAGATTAAGTCCAGCGGGTTGTTTGTGTACCTGTAAAGTGCAATAAAACGTGCAAAACAAATTTAAGAAAGAAGGTGCCTAGTTGATTTTTTTTTATACATTTCCTACAATAGAACAGTAATAGAAATAATAATACTATTTAATTGTTATAAATTTCCTACAATAGAAAAAACAGTAATAGAAATTATAATATTAAAAAAAGGTATTTAATGTCTTACAATTATTTAATACTTGAATTGATTTTAATATTTAGTAATAGTAATACTGATAGCGATAATAATGGTGATGATGATGATGATGATAATGGTGATGATGATGATGATGATGATACACAGACAGATAGGAAAACTATCATTATTATTATTTCTACTACTACAACTAACACCCTTATTTCATGTTTGTATCTAAGCAGGCCGAGAACAGTGGCCTGGTTGGTAACGTGAAGGGTAAAAACCAGTGGGTCGCTTGTTTCATTTCCCAGCTCGGCTTATTTCTATTCAACCCTACAGGCTACTAAGCGCGACTCAATGACCATTTGCGGACAATGTAGATCAAGATCAGACTGCACAGAACGTGCAGTCTGATCTTTGATCTACATTGTCCGATAAAGAGATATCTTTTCTCAAAAATTACCCTTGAAATAGCAAAAGTTGGGTTTTCACTATCAGTTCGAATTCTATATTTTACTTATTTAACAGGATAACGGTTAAGGACTGATTGTAGTCATTGCGACAGAATTCAGTTCTCTCACCACTGGTCATTGTTTCGACGATGGTTAGGCGGGAAAGTAGTAATTGGCTTGGGAAGAATATTGTGCGAAGTACAGTGTTTCTGCAGAACGTGTAAATCAAGATCAGACTGCACAGAACATACAGTCTGATCTTTTATCTACAGTTTCCGAAACAGATTTTCCGGACGAAAAGAACTGTATTGAGTATGGACTTGAACCTTACATTTATTTAACAAGTCCTTACCGAACGACACAATTTTAGACCTGTCCAAATTAAAAGCAGTTGCAAACGACAAAGTGCACTCGACCCAAACTATTGAAATTTGTTTTTGAAAGGGTAGAATATGTTGTGGAAAAAAGGAGAAATTGCTGGTTACCAGCATTGTCTCCTTTCTCCGTAATGTTTTCAAAAGTCTTTGTTCGCAGGATCGTTAAAACTCGATATTGTTTAGTACAGGGTTTAGAACCATAAACCCGTTTTCGTAGGATACATTTAAGCCATGGTCTATCAAAATATGGTTTAAAGCATTTCCGTGATGCACGATACCAATCAGCTCATCACATAATCATAGATTCGTTAAGTCAATTTCGTATAGCAAACGACCGAATCATGTGGTACACTTGTCCTTTGACACGTAGAAAATTTACCAAAAGCAAAAGGTTTGACCCAGGTCAGCCTGCGCAAACTGCGCAGGCTGACCTGGATTGATACTTTTTGCACATACATAAAGCCCCCTATCCACAGAGCATGGCTAAAATTTATCTATAAAAAGTGTTAGCAATATTTTTTTGGCGCTGGAATCCAGTTTCGGCAGTTACCACTCAATAACTTGCCAAACAATTACAATATGATACAAAACATATTGTATGAAACGAGTACATTCTAACCCTTAAGACCTTTTGCTGACAGTGTATATCAAGATCAGACTGCACAGAACGTGCAGTCTGATTTTGGATCTACACTGTCCTATAAGGAGATATTTTTCACCAAAAAATAACTTTGAAATAGCAAAACTTCGGTTTTAACTTGAGAATAACAAAACATGACTGGCACAGAAGAACAATATCAGTTATAGATCTGTAGATAAAGTTAAATAGAAATATTACAAGTAAAGTACATTTTATATCTTGAATTCTGCTAGAAGAAAAATAGTGTAAGCGTTTGGAAATATCAAATTCAGTTTTGTGGAATATGTCTAAAAGCAAGTTTATGAATTTTTTGTATGATCGGCTAAGAAAAGAAATACCATTTGATGAATGTACGACTTCTATGTTTGAGTAAAGTCGACAATCATCTTTGCTGCTGGAATGTGAAGTGTGATTTAGTTTTTTCTGTCTTCTACTTGGCTTTATCTTTTCTCCATACTAACTGAATCATTTCTATTTTTCCAGAGAATCATGATTAAAATTTATATGAGCCATCCTCTGTGAAAAGGGGGCTTAATGCATCTGCGAAAAGTATTGACCTAGGTCAGCCTGCGCATTCCGCGCAGACTGACCTTGGCCAAAACTTTTCGCTTTTGGTCAATTTTCTGTTTGTCCAAGCCCCAGTCTACCCTATGATTTAATCGGTTATAAAAAAGTGGCTATTATGGATTCGTAAATAGTGATGACTTGCTTTGTATCATGTATCACGGAGATGCACTAAGCCCTCTTTTGCCACAGCAAGGCTCATATATTTTTTATAATTTTAAATGAATATTTTCCTTCGTCCATTTAGGCGAATTTTGCCATAAGTATAAATCATGTCATGCTCTATAAAAGGAGGTATAATGTATCTGCAAAAAGTATCGAATTGGGTCAGCTTGCACAGTCCGCGCAGGCTGACATATGTTGACACTTTTATTTTAGGGTTATTGGTCAATTTCCTGCATGATCAAGGACCATCCTACCTCAGAATGTATCCAGTTCTTAAATATAATGGATTTTACAGATCCATTGTTATATGATGACTTGCATTAAACCCCTTTTCCAAGAGCATAGCTTATTTAATTGAGCCATGCTATGGCAAAAGGAGGCTTAATGCATCTCCGTGATCCCATTATACCAAGCGAATCATCACATAATTAGGGATCCATAAAATCCACGTAGTCTAATGAATGACTGAATCTGGAAGAAGAGTGGTCCTTGGACATACTGAAAATTGACCAATAGCGAAAAGTTTCGGCCCAGGTCAGCCTGCGCGGACTGCGCAGGCTGACCTGGGTCGATACTTTTCGCAGATGCATGAAGCCTCCTTTTCACAGAGCAAGGCTCAATTATTATACTTTCCCTCCGTAGTAGGTCCATACGTTTAGATACATGTACTTCCACAACTATGATTAGAAAAATAATTATGTATATATACCGTATACACTAAAATATATTCTCATGGACAGCCAGCTCTCATATGAAATGTTTAACTGTTTTCCCTGACCTAAAATCTATAAATTAAACATCTATAATTATATCGCCTTTGTATCGTAATAAAAAAAACGATAACTCCCTCCTCACAGCATGCCTCTACTCGTAAATGCAATTAGTAAGATAATTACAAATGCCCTTTATAAACGAGTCATTCCCTACATTAAAGCCTGTCAAAAAATCAATTATGTATGGGGGCATCACCTGACAAACTGTTTTCGAGAAGAAACATGAATATTCCGTTTTTGTTCAATCAGAATATAGCATTTACATGTTATATATCTAGGTTAACCTATACGTTTAGAAACCAACTCAGCTGTTTACCGTTTATTTAAAATGTTTATCCCACACTTTTCTTCCCTGTCATTCAGTTCTCAAATATTAATTAAATCTGAGACAAAAACCCTTTCATACACATTATAGTTTCAGTAGGATTCAACTCCTCTAGAGACTGAAACAAATCGAATGTAATTAAAATAATTTCCAACCGCCTCTCTTATAGCTATCAATCGCACTTCCGTATCTATTATACCGCTCTGCATAGTTAGGACCTACGTCAATGAAAGGCACCTAAATTGCTTTTTTAAGCCTTATCCTGCTAAATAAGTTAAACGAAACGTTCAAGCCTGTAGTAAAAACCCAAAGTTTGCTATTTCAGAGATATTTTTGGGGAAAAATATCTCCATATCAGGCAGTGTAGATTCAAGATCAGACTGCACAGAACGTGCAGTCTGATCTTGGATCTACACTGTCCGATATGGAGATATTTTTTCACCAAAAAAAAAAATAACTTTGAAATAGCAAAACTTCGGTTCTGAATTTAGAATAATAAAACATGACTGGCAGGACAAGTGATAAAGACAGGTTTACAGAAGAACAATATCAGTAAGAGATCTGCACGTTTTGCGCAGTCTCATCTCGATCTACATTGTCCAAAAAAAAAAAAAAGGCTCTTGAGTAGCGCTCAGTGACCTAATGCTCAATGTGCGAGAGGTATAGCATTTTCTCCAGATACATTTGAGCCATGCTTCTGCAAAAGCGGGTTAATGCATCTCCGTGATGCATTATATCAAGCCAGTCATCATATAATTATGGGTTCATAGAATCCGTTTTGTCTACCATCCGACTAAATTGTGTGTTAAAATAGTCCTTGCACATGAAGAAAATTTACTAAAAGCACAAGAGTTTCGTATCGGGTCAACCTGCGTGGACTGCACAGGCTAATATAGGCCTATAGTTGTTGCATATGTCTCAAACCTCTTTTTCACAGAGCATGTCTCTATTACTAATAAGGGTAAGCAATAACACGTTTAGAAGAATAAAACCAAGACAAAAGAAAAAGAGTATTCCACGGTTAACACTTATCGTGCTAAATAACTGACAGGAAACTTTAAAGTCGATAGTAAAAACCCAAATGTTGCTATTTCAAAATTATTTTTTTTTGGGGGGGTGGGGGTAAAAATATATCCTCATCGGATAGTGTAGATCCAAGATCAGACTGCACGTTCTGTGCAGTCTGATCTTGATCTACAATGTCCGCAAAAGGTCAGTGAGTCGCGCTTAGCAGCCTAAGGGTTAACTTTTTCTAATTCGAAAACGTTTCAAACGTTTATTTGTTTACCGTCGATAATAGAAGTGATAAACTGGGTACTGACGCCTTTACAAAAGCTGATTAATTCGGTTGTTATTTAAATCGGTTTCAGAAACTACACCCAACAAAACTTCTTAACGGCCACTTTAAGCTGTGATTCCCCATAGACACTATTTTTGCAGCCCCTGTTCAGAAAAGAAAATGGTAGTTTTGCTTTGATTTATTTTAGTTTAAACATTTTTTTTTTTCACATCGATTGAGAAACAAGTTCTTACAACTTATACTAATCTCTCTTGATTCTGCTTCCTGGAACTGCACCAGTACTCGCGATGAATGAGTGGGCCAATGAATAGATCCTCAAGTTGAAACCCGCTCCTGGGTTTCGAACTCGGGACCTTAAATTTACAAGGCCGACGCTCTACCTCACAATCTCGGTGTGTGGTTGGGGGCGGGGGGGGGGGGGGGACGGGTTTGGTTATTGTGGTTATTGACCAGTGTAAAACTACACCTCAGCTGAGGTCTGAAAAAGAAAAATCATTGGCGTGTTTCATTAGAGATAGAAAAGTTCTGTGTCGGTATTCACCAACCATTCGTATGGCAATTCTTTGTCTTGTTCTTAAGTATATTCTAGGTATGAAGGAAACAAACATTGCGCAATCGAGTTACATCTGAAACATCTACAATTTTGTCTTTTTAGTGTATGGGATAGTGGATGTCACAGTTTACGTACATTTTTTTCTGAATGTTATAAAAAGCCATTTCAGAAAAGCAGAACTATCTCTTCAATAAATAAATAAATAAATAAATAAAGATGTCATTATGTTCGAAAATTTCAAAAATATACCTGTCCTTACAAGAGGAATTACTCCGTCGTTTATTTCAAAGAGTTCAATTGCCCATGTTTTTAAGTGAAGAAAACACTGGTATTAATTAGACAGAAATTAACCCTTTAGCTTCATAAGCCCGACTCACTGACCTTTTGCGGACAGTGTAGATCAAGATCAGACTGCACGTTCTGTGCAGTCTGATCTTGATCTACACTGTCAGATTGTCAGATAAGGCGATATTTCCCCCCCCCCCCAAAAAAAAAAAAAACTTTGAAAAAGCAATATTTGGGTTTTTTTACTATCGACTTGGAGGTAATGTAATTTAATCAGCAGGGTTAAGGTTAAGAAAAACCAATAGGTTTTCATTAGATAAATGTTTTTGTACGTACGAGGGGTGATCAGAAAGAACGTGGACCAGTGCCTTTATCGGAATATTGTTATAAAAATCAACTTGGAATGTTTACTGTTTTTCAAAGTAACCTCCTTTGTGTTCTATGCACTTATTCATTCTTGATTCCCATGCGCGAAACACGTGCGCGAGCCCGTCACGTGACATCACTCTCAACGACCCGGTCATGGCATTGGTTAGCTCCTCTCTGCTCTCGTAGCGCGTGCCACGTAGAGAATCTTTCAAAACAGGAAATAGCCAAAAGTCACATGGGACCAGGTCTGGACTATAGGCAGGATGGTCTAATGTTTCTATGTTTAGTTTTTTCAAAACTTCCTGTACAAGTTTGGCTTTGTGAGCGGGAGCATTATCTTGATGTAAAATGACGCCTCTCCATAGAAGTTCCGGCTGTTTTTTTCGGATGGCCTGTATTAAATTCATTCGAATAATGCTGGCATAATACTCAGCATTGACTGTAGTATGTATAGGTATGTATCGGTACAACATGATTTAGAAGAAAACGTTGAGAAGAGAAAAACATGATGCACATAACTTTACCAACAGACTTAGAAAGTTTGGCTTTAACAGGGGACGGCGATGTTGGATGTTTCCATACACTGCTTTGTTGTTTAGATTCGGGCTCGTAAAGTGTACCCATGTTTCATCGCATGTCACAATACGATCAGTAAAGTTTGATCCTTCTTTCCTAATGCGTTCTAAAATTTCAGAACAAATTTCGACCCTAACCCCCATTTGCTCGGGCGTCAGTAGCCGAGGCACCCACCTTGCACAAACACGCGACATTCCAAGTTTGTCAGTTAAAATCTCCTGTGCACTTCCATAGGAAATGCTAAATGTGTCAGCTATTTCCCTGACAGTAACTCGACGATCTTGCTTTACATGCTGCTGCACATCCGCGATAGTTTTGTCCGTTACTGATGTTGATGGACGGCCAGATTTAGGGTCATTTTCAACGGTTTCGCGTCCTTCTCTAAATCGTCCAATCCATTTACAAATACTGGTTTTCTTAAGTGCTGAGTCCCCATAAACTTTATCTAAATCGGCCTTAATTTCCGATGAAGACTTTCCGAGTTTAACGTAAAACTTTATAATTACTCTCTGCTCAAATAAAACGTCATCCGACATTGTGAACCGCTAACGCAGTATGTGATGTCATTGAAATGACGTCACTCTTTTCTTATTTACCTATGACGTCATTTAAACGCTTGAGTAAGTAACCAGGTAATTAATGTTCATCTGTGCAAATTTTTGTTATCTTAAGTAAAGTAGTTTTTGAAATAATCGGGTGGTCCGCGTTCTTTCTGATCACCCCACGTAATTCCGTTGAAGAGTTTAACGCTAAGTTATGCGGTATATTTATAAGTACATTACAGTCATAACGTTCCAGGGTCGTGAATAAAAATCCTATTGTATTCGCTATTCAGTTATGAAACGAACAAAACAAACATAAATTCCGCTCGAACTCCGATGAATCGAAAACAAGTTGATCGCAATAAATCCCTTAACTTAACCATGATCCTGCGAAATAAAGAAAGAAAAAGAAAAAAAAAAAAAAAAAAAAAAATTCAAGCTGACAGTAAAAACCCAAATATTGCTGTTTGAAAGCTATTTTTTGAAGGAAGATATTTCCTTATCGGGCAGTGTAGATCCAAGATCAGAGTGCACGTTCTGTGCAGTCTGATCTTGATCTACGCTGCCCGCAATAGGTCAGTGAGTCGCGCTAAGCAGCCTAAGGGTTAAGCCTATTTCTTGTAGAGGACAGAACAGAACAGAAATTTTATTTTGACACGTAAGCATACAAGCTCAATGGTCATTACAACTAATTACAAAGCATGCAATATATATGACATATTTCAATATACAAATATTGAAGAAAATGAATTATTTTAGTGATTAGTGGACATTTTTTTTTCTTGGTATTTTAAAATGTGAGAGTGTTTGAAAAAATATTAATCTTTTTCTGCAATGTTTTGTGTCCTTACACGAATTAAATTTAGTTGAGAGCTTTCGAAAAGTGTTGACAAGATTGAACGTTGTATAAAAGACTAACATAACTGTATCTTAACTAATACCCATGTCCTTGGTAGTGCTTTGACAAAAACTAATACACTGCATTTCTGATTTATTTAACAATACAGATTAATTTACCCGTTCCTATAAAGATACTACTTTTTGTTTTTTGCAAGTTTAAGGCTTTTGAAAACATTGTGGCTAATTGCATCAATTTATAAAAGGTAAACAAAGAAATGTAGTAACAACCATAATACATATTTACATACACATAACTTTACAAATACATCTTTCTTTTCTTGCAATTCATACTTTTGGAAACATTGTGACACAAGTTAAGACTATGTACAAGCCAGTTAGTACAGAAGCTAAATAGCTTATCAGACAATAATATGTAGGTGTTTTATTAACTCATTACTGCAATGATACTACCTTTTTGTTTTAGCAACTTTGTTATCTATTAACCCATTGCTATAAGTTTTAAAATTTTCATATGCCTATAAGTTAAAGTTTCTTGACAATACTGTGACAATAAACATTACATTCAGGTTCAATAAAACAACAAATCACCACAGAGACGTATTTACAAATTAATAAAACTAGTTATTAACCCATTACTCTGGGATTCTGACTCAGCATGTTGTGGTTAAAAACTTTTGAAAACGGTCACAAAAAGGACTGGTTATTTGTACTTTTACAAATCTGCAACAATTGGTTTGGAAAGCATTATGACAGATGGCAAAATAACACTAAAAAGCTAATTATAAAAAAATATTAACCAACTTTGTTTATACATTCATTACCAATCTTTTAAGAACATTATGGTACAAGATAACATTTGGTCACGATTCTGACATTAATACCAAATATTTAGTACCCGTGTTTTCATATACTCATTCAATCATAAATTAGATTTTATATGCGCATATACCTGTATTGGACAAGCTTTCAAAACCGTTGTCGTAAAACATGGCACTCCGTCTATGTATAAACATGAAGTATAATTTCGGTAGTACTACATCCGAAGAATAAAAAAAAAGCAACAACAACAATTATTATTCACAAATCCACTACAGTGTGGATAACATTTTTATATTCCTGTAAATGACCCCTCCTTAACCCTTTACCAGACGACAAAATTTTGGATAGGGCCAAACTGAAAGCATATGCAGACAACACATGAAATGTTGCGAAAATGATGGTTTCTGTCTTAGGTAGGGTGGAAAACACCGTGTAAAAAGGAGCAAAGTTTACATACAACCGTACTGCCTTGTAACAGTTATTTTTAATATAAAATCAGTAAATGAGGGATCATGACCATGACCATGGTGGAATAGAAAAAAATAAGCTAAACAATTATTGCCTGACTAGGTAGTGATTTTGTCACATCCGAAATGCCTTTTCGAAATATACCGACAATTTCGTTAATTCTCGTTTCCTACTTGTGTTTAAAAGTTCTATAAATTTATGCATACTTGGTAGAGGTATAAGGGAGGGTAGGTAAACAAACAAGCAAACAACTATGACTGTAAACAACTAATTAACTAAAAATAAGGATTGTCAAAACAATTCCAACTCTTTATAAACCGGGGAGAAAAAACAAGAAAAATTTACTAAATTGGTAATTGAGATGATCAAAGTGATTTGTCGTGTTATTGCCATTTCACCCTCACCGTTCAGAAAACCGAAGCTAGTGATATGCAATAACCTGTTAAGAGAATTTCCAAGTAAACTTTCTGTCCAGTGCCATGATACCTATATCGAAAACATTTCGTATCAATCAACTAGTTTGCTGCAAAAAGCGACTTTAATACATGTAGCTTTTGCAGATAAGCGTATACCAAGATCAGGCTGCACAGAACTTTCAGTCTGATCTTGGATCTACAATCATCTGCAGATCATTTCGACTTCAGTCGAGTAGAAAGCTTATTTAGCAGCCAAAGACTTAACCCGTTATCTCCAGATACAGTACTCTTAAACTCAATTCTTAGTTTACTAAGTAAACCGAAGTTGTTGCCGAGCCCGGTAGCACAGTCGGTAGCGGACAGGACTTTGAACCACAGCTCGACGAATTTCTTTCGGGGAACTGATGATAGTCATTGCGACTGGATTCATTCCTCTGTCACAGATTATCATGGTTTCCACGATAGTTGTGTTGGAAAGTAGCCCGTGTATTAGGAAGAATAGTGTGCGAAGTAACTGAAAAAAAAAAGAAAACTCCAGGAATGTATGGATACATGTATAAGGTAGTTTGAGCTAAATGACCAAAGCTGTCGATGCGCCATAAAACAACATTCTTAAGGTAGTTTGAAGTTCATAGTGACCCCCTGAATTTTGAAATATCTTGAAAAATCCTCTATCATTTTTTATGCAACTTTCTTTTTTTTTTTTTTGTCTTTTAAAATGACCTTACCAACTCTCACATCGATAATTAGATTTTTTCTTCCGCAACAAAGAGTATTTTGCCCATTCCAGTAATGTTAAATTTATGTTCTGAAGCTTAACTTTCTCCGATGGTTTCGCACAGTGACCAGAACAGCAAATATAACTGGACAAGGGAATGGCTTCGGTACCTCACTTTAGTTAAATATGGGGCCTTGATTTTTTTTGTACAAATAACACAAATCTATACCTTACCTTCGATATTCATTTCGTCACTTTCATACAAATCTTCAAGTCTAGAATGATTTGCCTAATGTTCTCTTATGTCATGTCTGTTCTCCAAAATTTGGTCTCAATTTTATTTTCGGCATGATTTCATGTTTTATAACACTGCTGTTGAGATATGTGTTTTCGAAACCACCTGACACTTAGACTCAAAGGCCTTTCATGGTTTGTTTTGAATTGTTTTTCGCTATCATGTTTTTCAGTTCGCCCAAAATTAGGTCAATTGTATTTTGGTCACAATCGTAGGATGGTAATCTTAAAAACACTGTTTCCCTTTGACTGTAAAAATTCAACTACAACAATACTTTGGAGCTTGTTTATGGAACTTAACCATTTCATACAATTCACCCATTTTCATTTTATTGTTGTATGCCATATCACATTATGTGAGCCAAAGTTTGACTGGGTTTCAGGAAAGCATCCATGGTTGGGCATGGAAAAGAAAACAAAGTGTAAACAAGTGCTTACAAGTCTCTGATATTGAATAATTAAGGATAGGACACCCTAATGCGGATTCCTGTAACATCGCCTGTCATCGCCGCAAAACGTAAGGATTCGGCTAAGACTCGGGTAATCCGTAATCGATCGGCAGACAGACGCTGGTTCCCCGCATCGATTACAGATTACCCGAGTCTTAACCGAATCCGTACGGTGACAGGCGATGTTACACGAATCCTTATTCTTAAAATAGAATCATGGTAAAAATGAGATAAGGGCTTCAAAAGTTGAAGTTTTTTCTTTTCAAACAATAGACGATCACATTTACAGTACTTGCATCAGAATTGTTTTCATAAACAGGTAAACCCTTTACTTGGAATAGCCTTCAACCCTCCCATCGTTTTTAGGCTGTTTTGTTTATACATTTTAACATTGCATTTATTGCAAAAAAACCAAACTAAGCTATCAAAAATTCTGAAAATTTCACTCAGAGTTCGTACAGGTAACATCATTGACTATGCAAATTTTCAGTACAATAACTAAAGCATTTTTTAAGATATTTTAAAATTTAGGGGGTCCCTATGAACCTCAAACTACCTATGTCTGACGCGCAAGATGACCGAACACGACTCAAAAATGTATTACCTCATCAAATATCCAGCAATCCACAGTTATATTCAGTATTTTGACGACGGATTTAACCCTTTCCAAAACAAACCCGTGTTATTATGACCCTGAAAACTTTTGAAAACAAAAGAAGATCAGCATTTTTTCCTTTTTCCAAGAGGTTTTCATACCTTCCGAAGACAAGTTCAATAAGTTGAGTCACATTTAATTTGATTTATTAAATCATCTTCAATTTGGACATATTTACATATATTTTTCGTTTGGTAAAGAACTATGCGCAATAGCTACAAATCTAACCAATCAAAAAATGAAAAGGTAACAAAAATACGCATAATAACGTTTCACTTCACTAAATTTGATTGTTAACTACAGTATGTAGAATAACAACATTGCATACACTCCGTTAGGTTCATTACATTGTAAACAGAAAATCTCTATCACAGCGTACAAAACAAACAAACAACAGTGCTGGGTTCGTTCTCCATTTGCAAGTATTAATCCTTTATAAAACAATTCCGACCTTAAACGACTCTGAGAAAGCGTTTTGAAAACATTGTGGGAAAAGGAGAAAATGCTGGTAACCAGCATTTTCTCCTTTTCTCACATTGTTTTCTGTGCTTCAAAAATAAAAATTTAAGTTTTTGAGTCACATTTTTTTTTGCCGTCTGCAAGTGCTTGCAATTTGGACAGGTCTAAGATTTTGTCGTTTGGTAAAGAGTTAAGAGGAATAACCCTATATGTTTTCTATGTAAATGTTTGAAGAGTTGTCTTCCTTGAGTATGCCTCGGCACTGTGTTGTAATGGTTGGGTTGCATGATAGAGGGCAACGTTCTTTGTCACCGAAAGTATTTTGCTAAGAATGATTGCAGTCGATTAAATGTATTTTTACCACATTAAACTCTCTCAGTTTCGTTTCGCTAGGAATCTGTCTTTGGTACTAACTGTTGTATTCAGGCTTACATGGGATCTACAGTAAGTGGCCATAAGTATTCCATCGAATTCCGAATTCCCATTGACTTATTTGTATTTTTCAGTGTGGAGGAAAGTTAATTACGCTGCTTCTGATCATTCGATACTGGTAGAAAGTGAGGTTACTGGACCTCTTTACGTTTACGAGTTATTCGCGTTCGTTGCCTGACATCAAAGTTGTAGCTCTCTAAAACATAGTGGTGTTACTTTATCCCCCCCCTTTCGACGTTTTGAAAATATTGATCACCTTCTAAACAACTGCATTTACATAACACTCGTTTTAAATTGTATCGAGTTTGAAAAAAAAAACTTTAATGAAAAACTCATTTTGCTTCATTTTCATATTAATTTCTCAATCTAACCACAACAAGGTAAGAGGTAAAGTTAGAAATACATGTAAGTCAATCGGGATTCTGCGTGTGTGTCTTGAAGCTTAACGCCATTTTAGGTCATATCATGGCAACAGGTCAGTGAGTCGCGCTAAGCAGGCTAAGAGTTAAGCCTATTTCTTGTAGAGGTATAAGGGAGGGTAGGTAAACAAACAAGCAAACAAATATGAATGTAAACAACTAATTAACTAAAAATAAGGATTGTCAAAACAATTATAATCATGGTAATAAGACCAACTCTTTATAAACCGGGAAAAAAAAAACATGAAACATCTATTAAATAGGTAATTGAGATGATCAAAATGATTTGTCGTGTTATTGCCATTTCACCCTCACCGTTCAGAAAAACGAAGCTAGTGATATGCAATAACCTGTTAAGAGAATTTCCAAGTAAACTTTCTGTCCAGTGCCATGATACCTATATCGAAAACATTTCGTATCAATCAACTAGTTTGCTGCAAAAAGCGACTTTAATACATGTAGCTTTTGCAGATAAGCGTATACCAAGATCAGGCTGCAAAGAACTTTCAGTCTGATCTTGGATCTACAATCATCTGCAGATCATTTCGACTTCAGTCGAGTAGAAATCTTATTTAGCAGCCAAAGACTTAACCCGTTATCTCCAGATACAGTACTCTTAAACTCAATTCTTAGTTTACTAAGTAAACCGAAGTTGTTGCCGAGCCCGGTAACACAGTCGGTAGCGGACAGGACTTTGAACCACAGCTCGACGAATTTCTTTCGGGGAACTGATGATAGTCATTGCGACTGGATTCATTCCTCTGTCACAGATTATCATGGTTTCCACGATAGTTGTGTTGGAAAGTAGCCCGTGTATTAGGAAGAATAGTGTGCGAAGTAACTGAAAAAAAAAGAAAACTCCAGGAATGTATGGATACATGTATAAGGTAGTTTGAGCTAAATGACCAAAGCTGTCGATGCGCCATAAAACAACATTCTTAAGGTAGTTTGAAGTTCATAAGGACCCCCTGAATTTTGAAATATCTTGAAAAATCCTCTATCATTTTTTATGCAACTTTCTTTTTTTTTTGTCTTTTAGAATGACCTTACCAACTCTAACATCGATAATTAGATTTTTTCTTCCGCAACAAAGAGTATTTTGCCCATTCCAGTAATGTTAAATTTATGTTCTGAAGCTTAACTTTCTCCGATGGTTTCGCACAGTGACCAGAACAGCAAATATAACTGGACAAGGGAATGGCTTCGGTACCTCACTTTAGTTAAATATGGGGCCTTGATTTTTTTTGTACAAATAACACAAATCTATACCTTACCTTCGATATTCATTTCGTCACTTTCATACAAATCTTCAAGTCTAGAACGATTTGCCTAATGTTCTCTTATGTCATGTCTGTTCTCCAAAATTTGGTCTCAATTTTATTTTCGGCATGATTTCATGTTTTATAACACTGCTGTTGAGATATGTGTTTTCGAAACCACCTGACACTTAGACTCAAAGGCCTTTCATGGTTTGTTTTGAATTGTTTTTCGCTATCATGTTTTTCAGTTCGTTCAAAATTAGGTCAATTGTATTTTGGTCACAATCGTAGGATGGTAATCTTAAAAACACTGTTTCCCTTTGACTGTAAAAATTCAACTACAACAATACTTTGGAGCTTGTTTATGGAACTTAACCATTTCATACAATTCACCCATTTTCATTTTATTGTTGTATGCCATATCACATTATGTGAGCCAAAGTTTGACTGGGTTTCAGGAAAGCATCCATGGTTGGGCATGGAAAAGAAAACAAAGTGTAAACAAGTGCTTACAAGTCTCTGATATTGAATAATTAAGGATAGGACACCCTAATGCGGATTCCTGTAACATCGCCTGTCATCGCCGAAAAACGTAAGGATTCGGCTAAGACTCGGGTAATCCGTAATCGATCGGCAGACAGACGCTGGTTCCCCGCATCGATTACAGATTACCCGAGTCTTAACCGAATCCGTACGGTGACAGGCGATGTTACACGAATCCTTATTCTTAAAATAGAACCATGGTAAAAATGAGATAAGGGCCTCAAAATTTGAAGTTTTTTCAGTTCAAACAATAGACGATCACATTTACAGTACTTGCATCAGAATTGTTTTCATAAACAGGTAAACCCTTTACTTGGAATAGCCTTCAACCCTCCCATCGTTTTTAGGCTGTTTTGTTTATACATTTTAACATTGCATTTATTGCAAAAAAACCAAACTAAGCTATCAAAAATTCTGAAAATTTCACTCAGACTTCGTACAGGTAATATCATTAACTATGCAAATTTTCAGTACAATAACTAAAGCATTTTTTAAGATATTTTAAAATTTAGGGGGTCCCTATGAACCTCAAACTACCTATGCCTGACGCGCAAGATGACCGAACACGACTCAAAAATGTATTACCTCATCAAATATTCAGCAATCCACAGTTATATTCAGTATTTTGACGACGGATTTAACCCTTTCCAAAACAAACCCGTGTTATTATGACCCTGAAAACTTTTGAAAACAAAAGAAGATCAGCATTTTTTCCTTTTTCCAAGAGGTTTTCATACCTTCCGAAGACAAGTTCAATAAGTTGAGTCACATTTAATTTGATTTATTAAATCATCTTCAATTTGGACATATTTACATATATTTTTCGTTTGGTAAAGAACTATGTGCAATAGCTATAAATCTAACCAATCAAAAAATGAAAAGGTAAAAAAATACGCATTATAACGTTTCACTTCACAAAATTTGATTGTTAACTATAGTATGTAGAATAACAACATTGCATACACTCCGCTAGGTTCATTACATTGTAAACAGAAAATCTCTATCACAGCGTACAAAACAAACAAATAACAGTGCTGGGTTTGTTCTCCATTTGCGAGTATTAACCCTTTACAAAACAATTCCGACTTTAAACGATTCTGAGAAAGCTTTTTGAAAACATAGTGGGAAAAGGAGAAAATGCTGGTAACCAGCATTTTCTCCTTTTCCCACATTGTTTTCTGTCCTTCAAAAATAAAAATTTAAGTTTTGAGTCACATTTTTTTTTTTTTGTTGTCTGCAAGTGCTTGCAATTTGGACAGGTCTAAGATTTTGTCGTTTGGTAAAGAGTTAAGAGGAATAACCCTACATGTTTTCTATGTAAATGTTTGAAGAGTTGTCTTCCTTGCGTATACCTCAGCACTGTGTTGCAATGGTTGGGTTGCATGATAAAGGGCAACGTTCTTTGTCACCGAAAGTGTTTTGCTTAGAATGATTGCAGCCTATTTAATACATTTTTACCACATTAAACTCTCTCAATTTCGTTTCGCTAGGAATCTGTCTTTGGTACTAACTGTTGTATTCAGGCTTATATGGGATCTACAGTAAGTAGCCATACGTCTTCCATCAAATTCCGAATTCCCATTGACTTATATGTATTTTTCAGTGTGGAGGAAAGTTATTTACGCTGCTTCTGATCATTCGATACTGGTAGAAAGTGAGGTTACTGGACCTCTTAACGTTTACGAGTTATTCGCGTTCGTTGCCTGACATCAAAGTTGTAGCTCTGTAAAACATATAGTGGTGTTACTCCCCCCCTCGTTTTGTCAGTGTAAAAGACGTTTTGAAAATATTGATCACTTTTTAAACAACTGCATTTTACATAATACCAGTTTTTACATTGTATTGAGTTTGAAAAAATAAACTTCAATGAAAAACTCAATGTGCTTCATTTTCATATTAATTTCTCAATCTAACCACAACAAGGTAAGAGGTAAAGTTAGAAATACATGTAAGTCAGTCAGGATTCTGCGTATGTGTCTTGGAGCTTAACGCCATTTTAGGTCATATCATGGCGGTCTGTGACGCACCCATGTGTTTCCTGGTTTTCTCACTCTAGTACTGACACAACTTTCTTTCCAAAGCCACTTACTACTTTTCTCACATGTATCAGAGGTGAGAGGCGAAAAATCGCCCGAAAGAAAGTTCGCCGTAACCAGATATCGAACCCGCAACCTCCAGGTCACGAGTCACACATGCGAACCACTGATTTACCCGGGATTCTGACTTGGGTGAAATATTTATTAACTTTATACTCTGGTTTTCTGGGGGAATAATTTCATTCAATTTCTTGAGCACAGTTGAAAACTGTTTCTTTTCGAAGTTAGAATGATAGGAAAAGATGCAACAACTTGATAAAATGCTTCCACTGAAATATCTACTGATAAGGAGGCATTGAAGAATTGTATTGTATTACAATGTACAAGAGAGATAACACTTTGTGACTCCTTCGTAAACTGTTAATCAAACTTATTTCCCTTAGTTATATCTAGGCTGGGTCATTATTAACCCTTATCCTGCTAAATAACTTAAATAAAACTTTCAAGCGGATAGTAAAAACTCGATAGTCTATATCTGGGCTACACGCCTCGTCGAGATAATTAACACGGCAATGCTTTGCGATTTCTCTTGGTAATTTACTTATAAAATTGTAAAAGGTATTTCTTGTACATGTGGTGTTAACCTCAATGAAAAGGTTTATTTGAACTCTTCCGTAACCACACTCTCAAGAAGTGTCGTCATTATAACTCCTCTTGCGTATGCCTTTAGTTTAAGAATTCGTCCTGTCTCATTATCAGGTCAGTGGTAAAACAAGACGATGCAAAGACCGGAGAAAGATAGCTAGGTTTGCATTAAAAATCATATCCTGTCAACTGGATGGTTTCTTTGAATTCATGGAAAATCAGCTCTGTGCGACCCCTCAATACTGACCAACGATGACGGGCTTTTATGGGACCCTGGCCCGGTCTTTATCACAAACTAACAATTAAGAGGATTCATTTATGCTTGTTTGATACTTACATTATTATTTATCTATAATTGAAAAAGTCTGTTTAATAACAACAGTATTCAAACAGTTGTCCCCCTGGTAGACAACTTAAGAATCCTGTCTTTGTGATGAAAGTCTTCTTATACCCTCACCTACGAAGTGGAGGGTGGAATACTGGTTTCACCGTCCACCTGTCAATCAGTCGATATTTTCATTTCCGTACTCTAACTCAAAAGCCGTTTGACCTAGGACCCTGAAACTTTATAAAAGTGTTGCTCATGACCCAAGGAGGTACCCTGTTGTTTTTTGAGCCACATGGGTCAACGGTCAAGGTCACAGGTGAACTTTGTTTTGAAAATCATTTCCGTTCTCTGTTTGTGCTGCTTCAGTGACAAGGCGCTGGTGGGAGAGATATATTTGTACCCGCTTTGCGACAATTCTAGTTCGTCTTATTATGACTTATCATGAGTATTACATTTGCTTTTTCCTTTGAAACGCCATCTCCCTTAAAGAGTCAAAGATAAAACCTCTAAATGTAGTGGAAATTATTTGCTCTTAGATTGATTTTGTCGCTGTTATTTGTTCCACTATAAATAATCGTGTGCTCTTCTGGATTTGAACATTTAACAAGTACGTCTATTTAAACCCATACGTCTACAAACACAGTTTTACCGTGCGGGTCAGAACAGCTCTACATCATCTTTATGTACATCGTTTGTGATGTAACGAAAGATCTTTATCTATATATTACTGCTTTTGTATGATGTGAGTGTAAATTTTAAATTATCACGTAATCAGTAATTCTGTCTTTACCTGTTAAAACGAAAAGCTCTATATAGTGTATTGCATCAGTGCAAAATTAGGAATAGGAATAGAAGTATTCAGAAATGTGCTTGAACGCATCGTGCGTGAGAGAGTAGGGAGACAGGGTAGATATTGAAAAGGGCTGATGAAGAGACAGAGAGCAAAGATAAGACAGAGAAGTCATAATAGATAAGTCTGGCGAATGTATTTGTATTCACTATTTGATTATTGAATATCATATATATTCACAAGTTCAAAGTTCGAGGGTCAAAAAAATGATTGATTGATTGACTGATTAATTGATTGTATGGTGTTTAACGCCGTTTTCAACATTATTTCAGTTATATCGCGGCGGCCAGTGTACCTATTCATGCTTTCCTGGAGTTTCTTTTACCAGTACTCCCCAAAGTATTCTTTTCAAGCCACTAACTGCTTTCCCACATAAACATCATCGAACAATGGGCACCAGTGAGAGAGCAATGAATCCTGTCGCGAGGACCATCATCAATTCCGGAGATCGAACCAGCAATCTCTTGTTCTCAAGTCCTGTACGCTACCGACTAAGCTACCGAGGCTCAGCTCAAAAAAGGAAAATCGAACCTACAATGATAGAAGATGATACAAACATGCAAAAATAAGTCAAAGCAGTATGAAGTATAGGGTTTAAACTATGCCAGGGTAGCCAAGTAAAGCGGAATTAAGTTAATCCGTAATTAATCTTGTTTTAAACAATACGACACGGAATAACCTTGTCCGACGAGATGAAGTCGTCAACCCATTAAAATATCGACATAAAACAATTCAGTTTTAAAACCCAAATGCCATATACTTACGTATGCACTCGTTGTATACCAGAAATCGGCTTTCCGACAGGGATTTTCACTCGCTATCGAATGTCGGAAAAAAAGGACTTTTTCCTTATGCTTATTTACAATATAAACATCCCAGGTGATGAATTGATGAATTCTGAAAAGTTAATTTTAATCAAGAAAAACGGAACATTTCGTTTTTTTTTTTGTTTTAGTTTGGTTTTTCAAACCCCATAATATTAGTTTACTACCTTAATTCGTAGTGCATTTCAGGACCAGTATGTAATTCTTTTCTGTCGATATTCCTAATTTCAAAAAATATCTTCAAGTCTGTAGTAATTATGTATGTCTATTTCATGCTAAAATGAAACGGGTTATGTCTTATTGCTCATGATGATAAAATAAACAACTACAACAGGGGCATTAATGTCTGATGGGAAATTATTCTTAACTCTTTACCAAACGATGAAATCTTGGACAACGTGAAAGGTTTTGCAGACGAAATATCAGATGAGACTGAAATGACGAGAAGTGTAGAAAACATTGTGGAAAAAAGAAAAAATGCTCGTGTCCAGTATTTTTTTCTCTTCCCAACAATGTTTTCAAAAGTCCATCTCCTCACGATCACTATGACTCGGGATTGTGTGATGAAGAGTTTAGTTGACCAGATGATATTTTTGATCGAAGTAAGCATGTGACATGGTTGATATAGTTTTAAACTTCATGATGATGATACTAAACCCCGGATGTGGTGCGATAATCACAAGCGTCGAAAAATCTCGTCTATATTAGATTCAAAATGAACCATGGTGTGACAAAAGGATTTCAATGCATCTCCATGTTGTATGATACTAAGCAAGCTATCACATTATTATGGATCCAAAAAATCTATTTCGTATAATAACCGACTGAATCATGGGGTAGACTGGTCCGTGAACATGCCGAAAACTGACAAATAGCAAAAAGTTTCGACCCAGGTCAGCCTGCTAGGAATGTGTAGGCTGACCTAGATCGATACTTTTTGAAAATGTATTAATCCACTTTGCACAGAACATAGCTCAAATATTGATGACTTCACATTATTGACGGCATGAACGCGACAAATAGTTCACAGAATGACGAACTCTTCCGTTCTCTACGGTGGCACAAAAGTGACATGGAAAATATATTTTATACTACGTGCGCACGTATTAGCTACTGCGTGCGCACGTAGTATAAAATATATCTTCCATGTCACTTTTGTGCCACCGTAGTTCTCCCTGTTTTTAAGCATTTTTTTTTTTTTATAGCAGCTTTCTTTTTTACAGAGATAGACCATTAGACCACGTTTAATATGTATATGTGCGTCCAAATTATTTGTTGAATGAAATTCAAGTAAACAGATACCTGGACTAATATGTATCTTTCCTGTTAAAATAGAGAGAGAGAGAGAGAGAGAGAGAGAGAGAGAGGGAGGGAGGGAGGGAGGGAGAGACATTCGTTGTGTGAAACAAAAGCACAGCATCGACATACAGAATCAATAAATTAATGCATTTCTTAGCTAATGAATGCCTCTGTAACTGTTTATTGTCTGTACAGAGGGTCATCGACCATATTTACTCCGCATTTTTTAGGGCATTTGAAATTATGTTTTTTTTTTAAGTAATAATAGCTGCCAAAGGTAGACCAAGTCGTTGTTAAAATACATTTAAATTTATTCCATATCATATAATAGTATCAAACTATTTCTCAGATGACAATCTGTTGTTGTACGGTCGGTCTAAGAATTAGCCGCTTACAGAAAAATTAATTTCAACTCTAGGTTATATCTATCTTTTGTTAACCTTTTGCATTAATTTAAGATTATTTTTATGCCAGTGAAAAATACTTGGGCCGACCACACTATAATGTCATCTTCACAATGTTTTCCCTACTTGTAAATGGTATGTTTAAATTTAAATGCATTATAACACCTGCATTGTTTTTAGCCGCTACTGAGCCTTTAATACTTAAAAACAATTAGCATGGCAGAAAGAAAAATGAATGAGTGTCGAAAACTCTGTAATCTCTTTAGAGCTTAATTTATTGACTTAATCCATACTTATTCATAATCTGCACGAAACGGTTTTGTTTAAGTTGCAGTTAAGGTAACTTTTCAGAGTTTCGGGTGCCTGTTCTTTAAATTTCGTTCGAGAATTATCTTTATTTATAAATTTGGTTTACTTTATCTCCTACATGATGTCTTTTTTATATGTGTACATTTTGTTGAAGTCAAGAAGCTAAATGTGTAAAGTTCTAAAATGTGAGTGTGACTAACTAAAGGACTTTTGAATGGAAATAGAATCCTGGTTAGCTGGTTATATATGTAAGTATCAGAGGATGAATTCAGACTTGTGCTTTAGTTCAACATGAAAGCATTTTTGTTGAAATCTAGACGCTGCTTTTTTTGAAGTTGAACACTTTATGTGTGACTAACTAAAGTATTTCTAACGTAAGTAAAATCTTACGTGCTGGTTAAAGGTCTAGGAGGTTTTGGATTTAGACTTCCAGGTATGGGTTATTTTTATGAAGATCATCATGGTTTAGGAATATATAATATATGCTCGCATCAAGCTGTATAACAGATGTCCTGCTTGTGTAAATTTCTTGCATAAAGCTGTTTTACTAATAACCTGCTAAATAAGTGAATTGAAACTCTTGTTCCTTCGCTAGGGCTATACAAAGATGAAATTACATAGATCTACATGTATCAGTTTTTTCAAAAAATGAGACCTTTACGACTATAAAGCCTTTTTTTTTCCGTTTGTAGGAATTAGCCCTTGATCAAACAATCCCAAGTTTTAATGACCTTGAGGGAGAAAACTTTTGAACTAGTTTTTGAAAAAGGAAAATGCTGATTAATAGCATTCTCTCTTTTTCCACAATACTTTATCTTATTTAAAAAAAAATAAATAAACAAAAATTCATTTAAACTACATTTAATTTTTCGTCTGAGAGCGCTTGAAAGTTGGACAAGTTCAACATCTTGTCACTTGTCAAAGAAATAATTATAGAGTGTTCTCTTATTATGAGTGTGTGATGCAGTGGTCTATAAACGTTGGCTCTAACCACAGTCTCACCAACTCTGCAAGCAATCCAATACATGTATATCATTGTTATTGAATTCCTAGGCGAAGTCCTTAACACAAAAGGTCTTAACCGAACATGTTATTGGATGTGAAAAAGTCTTTTAGTTTTAAATCGTTTCTCCTTTAAACGATGTGTAAGTAAAACTAACGGCAATGTAGCTTTAATATCAGAATGCCCGCTATATGCAGTCTGACCGTAATGTACGCTCTCCGTAATGGTGCGCTGAGGTGCGTTTAGCAGCATAGCAATAAACGATACCAGCACCAACCATTCTTAAGAACGTTCTTTGTCTTATTCCTCAAGATTTTCTGACTGTGAAAGTAACAGAACTTCTGATTGGCTAAACCAAATGGTTTCACATTGACGAAATTCTGAAGAATAAGACTAAAATGTTCTTAAGAATGGTTAGTGAATACGGACCCAGGTTGAAGACAATCTTTAAAGTTTTACATATAACAATCACTTTCTCTCTCTCTTTTTTTTCATTTTCAACTTTATATAAAGATGAACTTGACACGAAGTCGGGATGTGTCACGGGGTGCTAGCAGAGTTGAGGTAGAATCGCCATCGAAGAGACTGAGTAAAAATGGGCGGGATCGAACATCTAGACTCAACCTTGCAAAGCCCTTTACTTCCCGATCCCAGAGACCGAGGCCGTTTGACCCCGAGGATGACTATAACTTTGATAGCTCAGACGGTATTTTCAGTTTTGCATTCTATTTCTACGCGATAGTTGGCCCTCAATTACTGTTTGACACGCACTCTAATCCTAGGCGATAGCTAGCTCTCAATTACTGACTGAGACGCTTTCTGAACCAAAGCGATATTTGCACTCTCAAGAACTGATTCATATCCTTTCTGATTGTAAGCGATAATAAGCTCTCAGTTACTACTTGACAACGATTTGATTCTGATAGCCAGCTTCTCAATCAAAAATCACTGATTGATACGCTCGTTCGCATTCTGAGTCTCAGCTATAGCTGGGTGGTCTGACTGATACGTGGCTTTGTCATTGAAAGGCCGCCAGTTCGAAATTTTTACATAAAATTCTCTACAAACTTATTTATTATCGCGACATTTTCTATTTTGCCACATTGCTCAAAGACATACATAACGCAGTTCAATCTGTTTTTGAGACGATTGATATCAGGATGTCTTGAGGTTTATTAACCCTGAAGGTGCTGAGCGTGACTTGATGCCATTTTGC
This sequence comes from Hippopus hippopus, assembly GCA_946811185.2. Taxonomy (NCBI): domain Eukaryota; kingdom Metazoa; phylum Mollusca; class Bivalvia; order Cardiida; family Cardiidae; genus Hippopus; species Hippopus hippopus. The sequence goes on from OX328100.1 coordinate 48,378,146, forward strand.
GGACGGTGTAGCTCAAGATTAGACAGCACATAATGTGCAGTCTGATCTTGGATCTACACTGTCCGATATATTTTGGACTTCTTCGGATACTTTGTTCAGCCTACCCTTTATTATAATCATCTGCCTAAACTCTCTCCACTATGTGAACAATTGTCTGTTTTCTATCTACAGAAGAAGAAAACCAAAAGAAAACAAAAGACGATGACGACGTTCCTTCAAAAAGTGCCTCCAGGGGTCGTGTTGTTTATCAGAAACTGTGTAAGAAATACGGGAAAATTGCCATACAAAACGTCCTCAAACAAATCGGTCGAAATGCCATATCTCTCGCAGGATTTAACCTCAGTCGTCGTGAACTGAAAGCTTTCTTCGTGGCTTTAATTGTAAGTCATACACTACTGGATATTTTTTGGTTGGTTTCTTTTCTTTATAGTCTAACCTGAAGATAAAGATAAATACGAAGTATTGTTGCCACAAGAATGCTTTGCGCTGCTGTATCTATATCAGAAATCGAGACACAATGGAGCTTGATCCAGTTGTGACAATGAGCCATTATTTGAGCCTGGGTCTGGGAAAAGCGAGTTCAATGCATCTCCGTGATGCATTATACAAAGTAATTCATCACATAATTATGGATACACGTAGCAAAAAGTTTCGATCCAGGTCATCCTGTGCGGACGGGGCATGTTAACCTGGTCGATACTTTTTGCAGATGCATTAAGCCCCCTTTTCACAAAGCAGGCTTATATCTTTTTTCATTCTAGTTCACTTCTACAATTTAGTTCGTCTACAATCTAGACTTTTTAAAAATTGCAGACATCAATTTACGATTATTTGATGTTTTTGACGACACTTTGTTTTTGTTCAGGATAGTTTTGTTGTATACGTACCTTTGCATTTAAACATTTTTCTTCTCTGTCCCTCCTTTTTTAAATATGGATTTTCCTACCTTGTGGTATACGTAAACACAGCCAAACCTTGTTGCTATACAGGGCCTTTCCTTATTTTAGATAAATGTAGATTTCCCTACCTATAGCTGAACATACTCGTAATCATAGCGCAGCAATGTCACTATATACAATGTCATCCAACACTTAGATCAAAACAGATTTCCCTTACTCTAGGCGAACGTAAACATTGCCTCGCCTGTTTTGTCGTAAATTTCCGTGTATTTCCTTCATAGAAAATACTCTTATTTTTTTCCAAACATAAAAAGGTATTACTGAAAGTAATATCAACTTCAGTATACCAATTTTCTTCTTATAGGAGTCTTACGTTAACGATGACGAAGTACAGGAGGTAAATATCCTCATTTATTTTTTTCTTCGTCATTCGTTTTCTTCCTCTTCTTCTGGTTGTTGTTGTTGTTTTACTTTTTCTGCTTCTTGTGCTGTTGGTGCTACGATAGTGCATTTTATCCATTTATTTATTTGTAGACTTACATAAAAATCATCGTAGCTAGTGTATTATACTCTCTCTTACATGTTTTTTTTTTTTTTTTTTCACTTTTCTCATATTTCTTATGCCTTAAGCGAAAAGAATTGTCAATGTATTGCCAAGAAATAGTATGAATTAATAATTCAACCAGAAAAAGCAGATGAAGAAATAGAGGATATTTGTTTTTTACGGTGAAAGATCGAAATTTATTTCATCGAGTGAATATCATCGGTAATATTTTCATGAGTGGCGCAGCCACGAGTGAAAATATTGTCTATGATGTTCACGATTTATTTATGTTCACGATCTATTTATTTCATGCTTTTAACCCTTTGGGGGGGGGGGGGGACTTAATCAAACTCCAGTAGTTCTATTCGTTATTCCCCGTGGCGTACTTCCTCCGCATAGCAATGCATTACAATATTACATCAGGCGCGAGAAGTGTAAGGTAAACTACGTCATATTTCCATGTGGTTGTGAGGTACGCCCATTTTACATAGGTAACTAGTGCGCGGGAACAACTGTTTCCGCCTTCAATTGAAGAGTTAGAGTAAAAAATCGGTATTTTCACTGGTCGTAACCATGAAATATCGAAAAATATTTCACCGATGTTTCTCGATAACCTACCGGAAAGCATGAAATAAAGAGTCCATTTTCAAAACAAAAAGCAGATATGCTCTAAAAAAGTTTTGAAAACGGGTTGGAAAGAGGACATGCTAGTGCCAGAATTTCTTATTTCCCCACAACATTTTCTATCTTCACAAATCCCATCATTTGAACCATGTTCAAGTCGTTGTCTGCGAATGCTTTCAACTTCTGTTTTTGACTCTGTCTGACGATGACTTCCTCTTTATATTTGACCTAGCCGTGGTAGCACAGTGTATAATACAATGGTTGACCATTCGAACCCTGCTTGGCTAACATTATTTTCGATGGCTTACATGTATATAGGCTACGGCGTCAGGCTCTCTGAACCCTTATCCTGCTAAATAACTAAAATGAAATTTTCAATTCGATAGAAAAACCCAAATATCACTATCTCAAAATTATGTTTTGAGGAATAATATCTCCTTCTCGGACAGTGTAGATCTAAGATCAGACTGCACGTTCTGTGCAGTCTGATCTTGATCTATACTGTCCGCAAAAGGTCAGCGAGTCGCGCTTAGCAGTCTAAGTGTTAATGCGTATTTTTAAGAAATCGGCCGATGGTTTGGGGAAAAAAAGCGCTCAGCATTGTACTTTTACTTAGAGATCATGGATCGAATGGGTAGGTGTATTGGTCGCTGTGATCCAAATGAAATACCTTTAAAAACGGTGTGCTTTGTAATGAAAGAGGAGGACCCCCCCCCCCCCTCTCTCTCTCTCTGCTTTGGAGAGCATCGCAATAAGTTTTGTTTCATGTTTTACCCAGGAAGGCGAAAACAGGGACCTTCAACATTTAGAACTAGGTGGAAACAAAATTGGTGTAAGAGAAATAGAGTACATCACAGACTTTGCGAATGTGTATGCACCTTTAGTCCACGTGGTATGTATTGAACATGGCCGCGCTTATTCCGAACTACGCACAATACCGAGTTTGAAAGACCCCTTGGTAGAAGGCTTTTTAAACACTGTAAGGAAAGGAGAAAATGTTGTTAACCAGCCATTTTCTTCGCTGACGATTCACTTTACTATTTCAAAGACAAATTCCTTAATTTGAGCCACAATTAATTTGTCGTCTTTAAACTTTTTTCTATTTGGACATGTCGAGAATTTTGTCTTCTGGTAAACAGTTAACTTGTCAAGTTCTAACTATCATCATCCTCGTTAAGCCATATTTGATTAACTTCGTTAATTAGAATCATCGCGATGATTGCAGTTAACGAAATAAAGTGTATCTGGGTTAACGTAAATGAACAATCATGCCCAATCTTTTATTTTTGTTTGCGGTGGCATGGTGTGCTTTCTGTAGATATCTTCAGAGTTATACATATAATATATCTAGAAAAACCGTTAGAACATGTTTGATAGCAGTACTTTCACCTTAGGAATGAAGAGAACTTTTTTATTTTCATGGAGGTATACCTCCATGAAAACAAAACAAAAAAAAATTCTCTTCTTTCCTTATAATTCAATATCACAGACAACAACTATGCACTTAAATTTTACTCTAAATGCTTTTTTTTTTTTGTAAATCTGACATCGCGCATTTATTTAATGTCCATTTCATTGATAATTCATGGCGCGGTAAATCTGCTCGTTCATGACGTAATAATGAGGTACATTCTTGACGTCATTATAGCATTGAACATTGGCAGACTTAGTAGATTTATTATTAGAAGTTCACTACGCTAGAAGTAAGTAGAAAATAAGTTTGTTAGGACCAGCAAAGTGACAATGAGTTTAACCTCTCTCTTTGAATTTACTGTTGGATATTTTTTTCAGTGTTCAGAGAAAATAAATTTAGCTAGCAATTTGAAATTCGGACTGGATATAAAATCATACAGAAAAACATTGTGGAATCTCGTATACATGTTTGTTTATATTAGTTTGACTACAAAAGTAGTTCCGGCACTGCTTTTTTTTTTCATGGAGCTATGAATTCTTTTTTCAGCCAATCAGAACTCGCCAATATTCACGAAAAAAACTAATATTGAATTATTTTGCAATGACCAGCTGCAATAATAATTGGGAAATGATAATTATAATCGGTATTTACCGATCCACGGTATCAATACTTCCGGATCTGATGATTGACTTTTTTTTTGAAAGAGTTTTTTTTTTTTTAAAGCGGTAGATATTATATGTACATTTATCTTTTCATTATCACTATAGAAATTAGTAACGCATTAATTATGACCCTTTACCCCATAATTTGGAGTTTTAACGACCCTGAGACAGAATGAATTTGAAAACTTTGTGAGAAAAGGAGAAAATGTTGGCAACCATTATTTTCTCCTTTTTCAATCGTGTTTTCTACCCTATCAAATAAGGAATACCTTGGCTCCAGCAACATTTACTTTGTCAACTGCAAATGGTTTCAGTTTTGACAAGTCTAAATTCTTGTTGTTTGGTGAAGAGTTAGAAATATATTGATAGACCTCGAAATGTCTTTCCCGCTCCCTTCCTCAACGCTTTCTTCCGGAAAAAAAGCAGTGAAGTAGTTATTTTTTTTATCTATTCATTATTCAGTCGGTTTGACGTACTCCGAGATAAATGGTATTCCACAAGTTTGTTGGATTCTTTGTTGAGTCATAAATCAAATACATGTTTGTCAGTTCCACCTTTGTTTAATGTACACATAACCGCTTCAGGGCGCCAAATCTTTGATTCCAGAACCTTACTTCAAGGTAATAACTCAGATAAGACAAGAATTATATTTTGTTTATTTAAATTCAAACTTGTTTACTTTTCATACTTTGTTAATATTTATAGATGAATAAGACGAAAAAAAAAAAAAAAAAAAAAACTGCAGCAGAGCTGTTTAAAAATCGTACAATTTAAATTTTTGCAGCTCTTGAATAATTGCCGACTGTGTTCCGCCGGTTTGCAGAATTTGTCTATATTTCTGAAGACAAACAAAACATTGACGAAACTTGATCTTAGCGGTAAGACCTTCTTTAATTGTAGATCTTTAACCTTAATATAACCACCATTTTGTTAGACTTTTAACTGGATTCTTTGTCAAGTTAAAAGATTTATTCTCTAATATACGATTTATTTACTAAGGTAATAGCTCATTGTCTCATATCCAATAATTGTCAACCCGATACATAGAGATCAGCTTGGGCCCCGTTTTACTAAGGTAGTTACGATCAACATTTGCGTAAGTTTTACGTAACTATAGTATGGTGGCATATTTCTGCCACGAGATACGAGATACGTACCATAAATATTTTAGAAAACTATTGCGATAAATCAGTTTCCTGGAAGTTTTCCAGGAAACTCTGATTTATCGCAATAGTTTTCTAAAATATTCATGCTAGTTATCTCGTATCTCGTGGCAGAAATATGCCACCATACTATAGTTACGTAAAACTTACGCAAATTTTGTTCGTAACTACCTTAGTAAAACGGGGCCCTGGCAGGGTTCGTATTCACCAACCATTCTAAAAACATTCTTAGTCTTACTTTTCCTATATTTTCTAAATTTAAAACTTAGAATTTTAAACTGATTTTCTGAAGCATTTGTTTAAGCCAATCTGAAGTTGTGTTACTTTTAAATTTAGAAAATCAGACTAGGGAATAAGAATAAGAATGTTCTTAAGAACTGATACGGACCCAGGATGCGTAATCAACCACTTTTCTAAATAGTTTGGTTTTGGTTTGTATTGGAGTTTAACGCCATTTTAACAGCATAGGTCATATCATGGAGGTCAGTAACGCACCCATGTGTTTCCTGGCTTTCTCACACCAGTACTGACACAACTTTCTTTCCAAAGCCACTGACTACTTTTCTCACACGCATCAGAGGTGAGAGACTTTTCTAAATAGAAATCCCAGTCTAACTCTTAATTTAGGAGGAGAACACAATATCCGGTAGGCAAAACCTACCGACGAAAGCATTTGGGTTCTCCAATAAGAAAATGCGTTTATTTTGAAATTTAGAAAATTGTAGAGATTAATACAGTTTAGGACGTTTGGTGAACTCGGCTCCAGAAAATTGCTTTGCCACAAAAGTTTGAGGATAAAAAAAGACATTTTCATTATTTTGAAGTTGATTACATATTTTTAAAGCAATGTATTTGATTTTAACTTTAAAAGAAGACTCTCTAATAGAAATAAGAATCACGCCATGATAAACGAAATTACATTTTATTGTTAAAACTTCGAGTCAGTGTATCATACGCTGCACAGTCATCCCTAGAGGTACCTTCAAGGGTGAACTTAGGTACACATGAAATCAACGCATATTTCTGTACATGTAGTGGCATATGTCTTTGAATGTTAGTCTTCGAGGAACCTATAGCTAGTTTTGAGTTTGATCAAGGTAGGAATTATGACACTTTTTAAAAGGGCTCGTTCAGACAAGTGACGCATTGTGAAAATGTTGGACAAAGTCTTCTGCATCAATAATGTTTTTTACAAGAAATTTCAAAGACGTCGTAATAAGCTTAAACACATACAAAGACATACTAACCAATACAAACAACTAATCTGATGAAGCAATCACATGAAAAATCCTGAAAACGACTAGGTGTCCTAGTAAAAGCCATCCGTTGGAAATGGTGTGTTAAAATAGTCTCTGGATTTGCGACCATAAACAAAATTCTACACCCATGAATTTTGTAACTAAACAAGCCATTGTGACAATCTGATGAATTTCACGTTTGCTGTAAAGTGCTAGACATTGTCCATACTTTTTTACAGATAACAAGTTTACAGACACGGATGGTCGCTACATTGCGGACATTATAGACGTAAGTCAAATTTACACTGAATGCCGTAGTTGTGTGTGTAAATGTTTTTTTTTTTTCATGTATATAAACAGAATAACGGGTAAGATAAACATATAGTGAAATGTAGGGTAATCACACTTACACGTACATGGTCACTGCTATTTAAAGATAGTGGTGATTAGCTTTCATGGTCACTAAACACTCCTTTTCAGCATCCCCGTTGGTTGTCTTTGTACTTATTTTATTAGCCTATATGCTCTCAAGAGGCTTCCTTGGTCTATTTAAGGACTGTTCCTGGCAGCCCAGTGAGACATAATATTAGGAGTAGAGTGAAAGTAAAATTTGGACTCCTTTCAAAAATAAAATGCCGGTGGGGTTTCTCTCGGATTAACTTTGGTGTATAAATGTGTTTATGTGGATAAGACAGGCCACTGATTTGGTTAAGCCTTTGTAACAGGCTATCGTTTACATAAGCGTCATCTTTTTTTTCTAAAAATGAAGAGTTGATATCAGAGCCTTGAGGCCATTCTTTGTATTTGTAGTACCTTCCCTTTGACGCTGATTTTGTTTGATTGAATGAAACGTTATTGTCAAACCACAGTATGTTCAGTTAGTGTTATGTCAATCTTTTACAAGAAGTGGGGGACATATAAAACCGAGGAAGGCCACTGATATGCATCTTCCTTTGATTAAAACTTAAAAATCTGAGAAAATTTTTAAGAACTAAAAGGTAGCGGTAAAATTTCCATCACTGATGAATAAAAAGTATTCATATTTAGCAGCATCTGTTTGGCCATTCTTGTCTTCCAAAATAAAAAAGGCAAATTGAGATCGTGTGTGTTATTTTTTCTTTTCTTTTTTTGTAACAAAAGATTTGTACTGCACTTCGATCATATGCTCCAGTTTCCTCCAAAAATGACCAGGGTTCGTATTTACCAACGATTTTTAAGAACGCATTTAGTGCCTTTCTTCAGAAATTTCTAACTTTGAAAGTAACAGAAATTCTGATTGGCTAAACCATTTGGTTTAGCCAGTCAGAAGCTGTGTCACTTTCAAATTTGGAAAATGTTGGAGAATAAGACTAAGAATGTTCTTTAGAACAGTAGGTGCGTGCGGACCTTGGAATGGGGTTATGGGTTTTGGAGAGGGGTATAATCGTTGCTCCGGACAGAAGTTTTGATTACATAATGAAAATCAAATTAATTATTCCGTTGATTTGGGTTAAAAAATTGAATTCAAGTCATTTATTTGGCCAGTAAGTTTTTTTTTTTTTTTTTGAAAAATATATGAGGACGATCATCTGAAATTTATTTTACAACATTTTTGTTAGAGTAATACATTTTTATACTTGTAGTTCTAGTGATACTTATTCAATCGGATATGAAGTTTTTGTTTGGCAAGAAAAATATTCAAACGATGAGCTTTATCTTCATTTCGATAAACGACGAAAATTCCCATAACACCGAACAAAATTGCTTTTTTGTTTTATATCTAATGTTGAACAATACTAGATTTAAATCCATCTTGCTTAAGTCTTCAGACTATCATGGGAGCTTATATAATTAGATGTAACGTTGATAGATAATATTCTAGATATAGATAATATTTTTTTTATTTTTTCCCCCGCCAGTCTGATTCTTCAGCTTGTTGTGTTTGTATTTGTTCTAAAAAAAAAAATAAAAACATTACAAAGGAAAACAACATGATTGAACCTCAGTTCCTGATAAGCGTCACTTTCATCATCCTGTTTCCGATTTGTATTGTTGCAGACAGCAGATTACATTAGAGAGTTACTAGTAAGCAGAAACGAGCTTCGAGAAAGTGGTATCATCATTGGAGAAGCTTTAGGTAAGTTTAAAAATTTTACTCTAAATTTATGGCATCGGAGCGTGGTTTCGTTTTAGTTGACAATGACAAACGTTAGAATAAAAAACAAAGAAAGATGAACAGATATACGTTCCAACATAACTCAAACGTTCAATGAGTACCATACTTTGATGATAGCGAATGCAAAATGAGTAAAATTTGGATGACATGTGAACATTCCGGCAACTTGCTTGGATATTGCTTTGTAGATATTAGGGTAAAGATTGAAGATCTCAAAAGCAATTAGCCTGATGCGTGAGGTGGGTTGATAGCGCACTTTGTAGAATAAAATCAATTTTCAAACATTATGCCTACCCGAAAGGGCACTAGATTAACCATGTCATTTTTAGCCTTCTGCAAATCGAGAAAGATCCACCTCGGTCATCCAATAATGAAGCAGCGTTAATTCCTGTCAGATTAAAAACAAAATGCATTGAATGATTTTGTTGCAAATGTGTTAACCTTTTCGATATACGTTAAATAATTATCTTTGAACCTTTTTGAAAATTTTGAAAAAAAAAAAAATAAATAAATAAATAAAAATAAATAAATGAATAAATAAAGATAAATGATCAACTGTTTCACTAGAAAGTAAATGATATTCCTGATGCCAATCATAATACTATTTTTTTTGTGCATATGTAGGCTTTATGTCGATTTTTTCTTCGTTGCAGCGAATAACGTTTCGTTAAGACGTTTAGATCTTAGCTGGAATCACCTTCGAGGAAATGGTGCAATAGGAATTTGTAAAGGTCTTGCGGTAATTATGCCTCTATAATTTTGAATGGAATTATTTTTGTTGTGATGCAGTTCTTGAATAATAAAATAATGGTCATCTACATTCAAGTATATGGGAATGGTCTGAAAATATGAAAATAGTATGGATATATATACCCGTGGACCATTCTACATGTAGGTACATAAAAGACATTAACATGGCACGGATGTTACTTCGAGTGTCTTCTGGTATCATCAAGTGTTCATTATTATCAAAAGTACTAAAGTAATCATTGTGGGGTGGGGGGGGGAAGGGCTTTGTAAACCCCCCACAAAAAAAAGGGTGGCTAAAGAAGTTTTTCTTTAATAGACATTCTAGATTAATTCTATTATTTCAGAAAAACAAAGGACTCGAAACAATAAATCTAGCTTGGAACGGTTTTTCTTACGAAGGAAGTGCTGCAATGGGTTATGCGTTGAAAGACAATACGACATTACAGTGCCTTGACATATCTAACAATAGAATATATCCTCAGGCTGTTTTCGAAATTCTGAAAGGGCTTGAGAAGAACAAAACCCTGACCACCATGAAGGTAAACTAGGCTTTTAAACCCTGAATCTGACAAAATGTATCTTGTGGGCTATTTCATTTTGTTTTCAAAGGTGTTGTGCTATTTGCATATGGATGACAGAGGTTCTCTATCGTGAACTCTATCTTTATCGTATGATCCCCTGATGATTGGAACCTCCCTCACTAGGTACAAGTTAATATGAATTTTAAAAGCAGCAAGCGCCATCGGCAATCGATATAAGATGTAAAACTGCCTTCGAAATCTAAATACAAACGTATCAGCTATATTTGTTAATTGCGTATGAGACGGGTACATTCATAGTTTCGCACAGAAAGTTTCGTTACAAATGTCGTATGTTATACTCTAGCGAAAACATATGCTTTGGTTTTCTTGGCGCCTTCGAACATTGCGATGAGATACTTCAACATTATCAGAGACGCAGATGAGGAATTAAACAGGAAAAAATTGTCAAGCAATTGAAAGCAAAAAAATAAAATTAACAATATTAATGAGCCATGCTCTGGAAAAAAAGTATTCAATGCATTTGCAAAAAGTATCGATTTAGGTCAGCCTGTGTATTTTATAATTTTCTGCATGTCAAGGGACCAGTATATCTCTTGATTCAGTTGGTTGTTGGAAAAAAGTGATTTTATGGATCAAGAATTATATGGTGACTTGCTTGTTATAATGGATGCGTTAAACCACCTTTTCCGAGTTCATGGCTCAAATAGAAATTATTCTGGAGCGGAACTGTCTTCTTACTTTTACTTTACAGCTAGGTAGAAATCCCATCACTGCCAATATGACTAGCATTATACTGTCGAAAATATTGCAGTGGAAAGAAAGTAATTTAAAGGAACTGGACTTAGAGGTAGGTGTACAAAAACCTTCGAATTTTCGCGTAATTTTCGTACTATTTTTACCTTATTTTTACCGTACTGATATTCTTCTTCAAAAATGCATGTTTGTTGTCTATGATTTTACGTAAGTGTTTCATCGTTCGTTAAGAAAAAATGTATCTTATTGATAATGCAATGATAATGTTTCATAACTGACGAGGAACTGTATACCTGATATCAATAGTCTGTTGAAAACAACCTAGCGTTTCCTAAAGAAGAAAGACAAACGAAAAACTACAACAGCAACAATATCCCCATATTAATAGCGACGATTTTGATTTCAGGATTACCATTATACTTTTTTGCTAGATGATACAATTATACATGTGACTTTTTTATAGTCAGGTGTAAAGTCAAAGTAGTATTATGACTATTATACGTTTCCATATCCCTCTGTATTTTATTTCATTTTTTTAGGGAGTGGTTGTGGATAAAGACTTTAACGATATACTCAAACAAATCCAAGAGAACCGAATATTTATAGTGCGTTACGACACTGCTTTACCACTAAATAAGGCTGTAGTGTCCAAAATTGATCCCAAGAATATATTTAACATTGATCCTGTTCGTATACTGTACTTCATGAAGGAACATTTAAGGACAATCGATCTTTTCCTTAAAGTTGATAGAGACAGTAATCATTTCTTATCGAGGGAGGAAATGAAATATGCTTTTGAGGTAAGTAAAACAGCTGCATTTCGCAATCAATTTTGTCTCTAATTTTTAGGTTATGCTTGTTTCTTACCATAACCACTTTTATTTTGTGAAAAAAGACGAAGTTCTTTTGTAAGGATAGTGTAAACATTTACTGTAAGAGTGGTGACAACCCTGGGAACGCGCATGACCCTTCTGCATGCTCGGATTGTTTTACAGGTTGTATTGAAGACACTTCTTCAAATTAAAACCTTTGAAATTGATTACAAAAAGTCTGGGTTAAAGCTGTTTTGTAAAATTTGTGCATAGCTCATTTGTCTGTCAATCATGCCAATTTGAAGAATAGTAATTAAGGCGACACTTTCAAATTGTCGAGTAGTCTTTAAATGTGTGTGTCGTTACGAAGAAGGGCGGAAGTCACTAGTGAAAATGAGCTTCTTTCCGTTGTCAAAGGAAACAATATTGTTGACGTTGAAACATTTATTGATAAAGATATACGATGTACAGTTTGAGACTCTGCAGACATGACTGACATTACTTCGTCAAATGATTTTAAATATTGCGCGGACATCTTGTGTTTCGTAAGCATTGACACTGCTGCCTACAAATTTGCTCACAGATGAGCAGACACAAACTTGTGTTCGTCTGGCTTAACTGATTGTCAAGAATTATAACAGAAGTCATCCATGTTGTCGAGAGGAAATGTTTACAACTGGTGAAACCTTACTATGCCACTTTGTGCTAGAGTCTTAGTCTGGTACTTCGGTTTTGACAGCTTCCAAGAGTGAAACTTAGCTCGCTGAACTAAAACCTCAGACCTCAGAACTCATTTTACATGCAATTGTCATGTATTCGAAAGGCTGTCTTCTTCAGGTCCCAATTCTCAAAGAGGAATATTTTCAGAAAAAGTGTAGGAGAGTGCTATAAAATTATTAATTGTGTTCATAACCTTTTTTGCCTCAGATGGAAGGTTTCGCTATCAGCGATTCAGCGTTGGACAGTGTGATGTCATACCTAGATACAAATAAAGACGGGGAAGTTGACCTCTTGTAAGTATATCCAACACTATTTATATAAATGATTTTTTTTCTTGTTTGAACAATAAAAAAATCAAATAACCGAAGTGTAGAGAAGCTGTTTTTTTGTGTATGTGTGATAAAAACTAATGCATAGAAGAGAAAAAAAAGATACAGACAGACAGTCCGAGGGACAGCTAATGAACTATTGAGTGGGTGGTCTTTTTAACAGGCCATCTTTACTTAATTGCAAGTGTAATTGCGTTATTCTGCATCACTTGAACAATTATTGAACAAATAATATTGCAGTATCATTTGTGCAATTAGAACCAAATGTTCACATTAACGTACAAATCGTCAAACTTATCGCTCATCTGTGCATGTCCGTTTTTCTGTCGGGCGGTCACATCACACTTTTGCGTTTACAATTCTGACTGACATGACTATTTCGGACCAAAAGACTATGCCTGACATTTTCATGTTGGTTTCGTTAGGCTGCTGTACTAGTACTTCGAGAGTAATGTATTCACTCCATATTTGCCCGTCTAAATAGTACCAGTAACGTTACAGCAAACTTACATTTTATGCAAACTATTTTTGGTATTGATTGTAACATTTTAGACCGAGTTAACATTTGATGGTACTTGAATACACAGTATTTACATGAAGATATTCCATCATCGCATACGTTGAAATTGAATTATTTCACTCTAGTGTTTTGATAGCATATCTTTTAAATGCTAATTATTGTTTTATGTAAAAATACTAATTGAAAAATATTTTTCAACTTATTACTCCACGGCAACAATTATAAATGAGCCATGCTCTGTGAGAAGGGGGTTCAGTTCATCTCCAAAAAGAGTTTCGACCCAAGTCAGCCTGCGCAGTCCGCAATGCGCTTTTTGCTATTTGTAAATTTTCTGCTTGTCATAGGATCATTGTATCGCAGGACACAGTCGGTTGTTGGTTAGAAATTGATTTTATAGATCCATGATTATGTGATGACTTGCTTGGTATAATGCATCACGGAGATGTATTGAACCCCCTTTTGCCAGAGCATGGCTAAAATAGAGTTTATTTCATCAGCTTGTGGTTAATATGGGGAAATATTTGCCGAAAAAGGGAAATGTATGCGAAAATAACGAGTGCCGTAAGGCACGAGTTATTTTCGCGGACCTTTCTCTTTTGAGGCAAATATTTCCCCATATTAACCACAAGCTGATGAAATGAATTATATATTATATTTCCTCTGATTATTTTGTCAACAAATGCCACTTTTAAAACTTAAAAACTTAAAAAAACATAAAAAAGTAGTTCCAGATTTTCGGCAGGAGGAAAATATTCACTGTGACGGGGAAATAATTCCCCCCAGCTTAAATTACGACATTTCTTTACCCATAACAGTTCTAAAAATAGACACATGAAATATAATATATGTAATTATTTATCATGAATTCACGAAGATCAAATCGGAAGTGAGAAAATGCATGACTGCAAAATATCTATGAATTTGTTATTTCATTGCTGAACTACATTCAAGGCAGAAAGGGTGAAATGGAACAAATAATAACCTGTTCAAAAGTCACTTCCAATTTAAATCTTTACCAAATAATCACGTGCTTTAAAGACCCTATGGAAAAGGTTTTTTTGAAAATATTGTGGGAAAAGAAGAAAACGTCGGTTTCAGCATTTCTTCCTTATTCCACAATGTTTTCTACCCTTTGACCGACAGATTCCATATTTTAGCAACATTTGATTTATTGTCTACTAGTGTCTTCAACTTGAAATGTCTAAAATTTTGTCGTGTGTCAAAGACTTAAAATCTGTTTTGCAGCCAAACAACTTGAAATATTGCGTCGTCATTTGTCAACATAATACTTCAGTGAACCATGCCGGAATTCTTAAAGATGTAAACATGTTTTTCTTGACGAATATTGTTTTATCACATAACCTCCCTTGTTTTCAGTAAAATATATCCGCTACGAATTTTCTTACCTTATACACGTTTAATATCACAATTGTGTGACGTCATTATTACGTCATTTTGTACGTATTTCATAGAAGTGAATGGGTTTTATGGATATTACCGCGGGTGCATCTGTAGGTGGTTTTGCATCTTCTGATCTATAACTGGTGAAATATCGTTATATGATAAAAAGAATCTGACATTTGTTGGCTTTAGAGATATAATTTTATTGAACTCGTCAAGAAAAAAAGTTATTAAGCACGCCAAAGGCTCGCTTAATAGCATTTTTCCTAGACTCGTTTAATAAAATTTTATCTCAAACACCAACTTATGCCAGATCCTATATATCTTTCTTTTATAAATTTGATTAATACTCGTTGCTAAATAAAAGGTCAGACAACAGTTGGTTTTCAAGCTAAATCTTTTTTTTTTTTTCTTTCAGAGAATTTATTGATGGAGAACGAAGGCTGAAAAGACAAATACTGAAAGACCATGAAGATCAGATGATTGCAGAAAGAGAGAAAGACAAGAAATTTTCAAAGACATTTGCGTCATCACCTGACAAACCACCCAGAAAACTCCCAACGTTAAATCCACCAAAAATGACATGATCTCTTGGTTCTGTGTAAAAACAGTCTGCTTCATGAGATTTTTACATTTCAAGTTTTTATACTTTACACTTTCACACATTTATCCGAAAATGGAAAGTAATTATAAACAAATAGTGGTCAAAACCTTTCTTTTGACTGGGATGAATATTACAATGCAACATTTTACCAGTCAAAGCAGAGATCAAGATCCACGCCGGCTATGCCTTAAAACCATATTTTGAACCCTATTTGACACTGTATCGATACAGATTTCCCCATCGTGCCTGGTTATATACGTGTGCGGTGTACGTAATTGAGCCGGAAAATTTATAGGTACGTGTTCATAATAGATGACAACATAGCCATGCTGTATTTTTCTGTCAACGTCATTCACTGTAAAAAAAGGTGAATATACCTAAAGTTTGTGCTTTGTTTATATGACATGTCTAATTGATGATATATGGATACCAACTTACGGCTGAACTAAAGGCTAAAGTGACTGTTATGAAAGGCATAAAACGTAAAATACAGTAAAGTAAAATGTCTTGGGGAGGGGGGCTATTTTTTTGTTGTGCAAAAGTCCTTTCTGCATGTAGCTGTTTTTTCAAGGCAATTGTTGTCTGTTTTGCAATAAACCGTGAAGCCTACATGCATTTATTTAGATTTTTATGAAACTTTGAAAAAAGTCTTTCAAACTGATTCTGATAGCTTGGAGTGTATAAGGTACCCAAAGTGATACATAGTCTTTTATTGTATTCTTACACAAATGATACGGTAAAAAAAATGTAAAATCTTAGTTAGTAACTACATACTAACTGTTTAGCCATTTTTATCTACTTTCATACAGATTTGGACCCGTACGCACCAACAATTCGTAACAACATTCATAGTCTTATTCTCCCGAATTTTCTAAGTTTGAAAGAAACGTAACTTCTGACGGACTGAACCAAGTGGTCTAGCGGATCAGAAGTTGCGTTACGTTCTTGGTCTACAATTAGACATAGAACAAAATTTAGAAAATTTAGCTTATACATTGAAAACAGGAAACTGAATTTTCCAACAACAACAGCCAGAACTACAACAACAATAACAAACCCCCATGTACTCTTTTAAATGACGAAAACTACCGGAACACCCTGGGAGTGTGTGTGTGTGTGTAGGTGTGTGCATAGATATTTACATGTACGTGTATGTTTATGTATGTGTATATGTTTATGTGTGCACATATGCGTATGCATATGCGTATATGTATAGATGTTAACATGATTAGACGACGTGGAATGACGTGACAATTGTTATCATTTTGCATTGTATTGGGCGAAGACGATGTATGTAATGTACAAGTCTAAATGAAATTATGTTCTGTTCTGTCAACAAATTGCGATAAGGATTGTTTGAATCATAACAGGTGTAAAATGACCAAGGAACTTAGAAATGAGTTCTGCACAGAATTTGAGTCATCTGTTGTCGAGCCATTGAACCTTCCCTGTAATTTGATTAAAATGACGTTTCATTAAAATTAGCTGTCTGGGGAAAGAATTTCTTCCTTGAAGCAAATAAAAATCCTACGAAGAAAAGCACGGATGTCCTTATTTTACACGATTCTCGCTGTCACTGCGAGTTGCAGATATAGGAACGAATATCACGGTATAAATGTTTTATTCTGCCCTATCCAAGTTTCCCATTAATCAGCCCTTTGGCTGATAAGCACGGTTTACGGACCTTTCGTGGACAGTGTAGATCAAGATCAGACTGCACAGAACGTGCAGTCTGATCTTGGGTCTACACTGCCTGATAGTTATCATTTCCCATAAAAAATACTTTTGACATAGAAAAATTTTGGTTTTTACTGTTGGCTTGAAAGTTTCGTTTCACTTATTTAGTAGTTTAACCCATTGCCACACAATCCCGTGTTTTAACGATCCCGTGGAAGAAGGCTTTGGAAAATATTTTCGGAAAAGGAGAAAATGCTGGTAACCAGCATTTTCTCCTTTTTCTACAATGATTTCTACCCTATCAAAGACAGAAATCATAATTTGGGCAAAATTTAATTTGTCTTCAATTGCTTTCAATTTGGTGAAGTCCAAAATTTTGTCGTTTGGTAAAGAGTTGATTAAGGGTTAAGTACCGATAAAAGCTACTTCACAGTTATGTCGTCCATCATACCAGACACACGTAACTACCATAGAACTACTCCGATATCTACAAGTTTGTAAAAAAAATGTCTGTGTTTATGGAATTCTGAACAGCTCTAAAGCATGAGTCAATGCCTGCAGTACTAGAAGCAATTGAATTCAGTTTAAACCTTTTTGTTATACATCGATTGTGAAATAATTTTGTACAACTTATATTAATCATCCTCGATGATTTCTCTGTAGAAACCTTAGTCCTTGCACCATAATGTGAGTAGTTTTAAAGAGGCCCTTATACTCATTTTCAGCCAGTTTTAACTCATTTTGTCTTTACTTTATCAAACTATAGTCATTCTTATATCTTCATGCCAAATATTGCGCCTGACGGTTGCAAGGTTGCTTAGATTACGGTCGATAGAAAATGCATTTCGCTGAGTTGCGGCCTTCCATGTAAACAGACTCGTCGTTTCCGGTTTTTGAATCGAAGATTTTCGATATATCCGTTATACACTCGGGTAGATTCGTATGATGATCATGCATTCTGTCACGTGACTATATTTGACCTTCGCCCTGCGTCTAATGAGGTAAACAAAGGAAAATTAAATGTTGATCCAGCCTATCACGGTTTTCGAATATGAAACCATTAATGTGAGAACCCAACGTTCTACTCCTATACTATTGTCACCGTCGTCAATAAAGTCTTTGATTTTTCAATATTCATTTCCTTTTTCCATGGTTTCTTCGACGTCAGTTGTTTTAGTAGAAAACATGTACTACCCAAAATTTGCGAAGTTCATAAAAATCATATAGAGTAAAGTTTGCATGAGATGCAGTAATCAAACTTTCATTGAATATGGTTTAGTGGTATATTTAGACGGTTCGTGGTAATGGTCGGAACATTTTTATGAAAGTAAACAAAATGTTATGCCAGTTTGCGTGGGTAATTTTGCGTACTTTCATTGACCCATAAGGCTTGAAAAGTTAGCATTTCATAAGTATTTATGTGTACTGTGGGGATCATCATAATACACTGTTGAAACAAAACCAAGTTATTATAAGTTTCAGCAGAGTAAACTTTTAAGGATATTTCTTTCGTGTACCTTCTCTAGGCTTTGTTTGGTGCTACTAATATCAACAGTAAAGGACATGCTCTAAAAGAAATATGTTTAGGTTTCTGTCAAAACATTCACTTGAAATATAACAACTTAGTTCTATAATTGTAGGTTTAAAGCCCCCAATGCGAGAGATATGATGATATAATCACCTATAACGTCTTAATGAAAATCAAATTATAAAACGAATGTAACTGTATACATGTACCTCTATTAATACCTTTTTAATCAGTTTTTACTGCTCTTTTATAAAAAAGAAGCTCACACAAAACCACAAAACACCGGTTATTCTATGATTTGAAATATGATTATCTCCCTTTAATGAGAACACATTGCCACATCAGGTCCTTTAGAGTTAGCCATAAACCTTATCATCACTTCTGAAATGTTCCAAGATAAACATCAGCATATAAGTTAAAATGTTGTATGGGTTAAACTAAAAAGGAAAAAAAAAAAAAAAAAATCAAGAGTTAAGAAAACATTGTAGGACAAGGAGTGATTGCTTATTAAAGTTGTACAACATTTTTTTCGAAAGTTACAAAGTTGTAATCAGCCGTGTCATACAAACCGTGTTTGTCCAGTGATGGGTTGAACAGCAAAAAATACACGGACCAGTTCATGTTATGTGATGTCATCAACTTAAAAAAAACATATTTTTTGCTATACTTTTTCAATATTGGGCCATGGGTTTTAATACACTGTTGACGTTACTTCGTGGCATCACTCTGATGACTTTTTAAATAGTTTACCACTGAAAAACAGTGCAGTATGAACCTAATCTACAACAAGGACTTTGCTTGTTAGAATAAATACTCCCCCTTTAAAAAAAAAGGTCTTGTCGATCTCTGTCACAGACTTACCTCCTTAGCAAACGATAAAATTTTACACTTGTCCATATTGAAAGCTTTTTCAGAACACAAAATCAATGTGACTCAAGCATTAAAATCTATATTTGAAAGGTTAGAAAACATTTGGGAAAAGGAAAAAACGCTGATTACCAATAATATCTCAACATTAAAAACTACAATGAGGCCACCTTCGACCAGGTCGAAATAGACTTGTCAGTTGAACTTTCTGGCAAGAAATATGAGGTTCTCTTGGAACGAGAATACAGTCTATACCTCGAGGCAGCTACGACGTACTGAATAACAAAACAGCGAATACGTCTGAAGTAATTTGCATTAATATGGAAAACCTCTTGAAGTAAAAAAAAAATTACAACAAAGCATGCAAAAGTCCCAAGTATTACTCATTTTATTTTAAGAAGTTAGCAGATGCGTGCAATTGTCACATGGCACTGACTTTTTTCGTAGTAATTTTAACTTTTTTTTTTGTCTAGCTTATTCTATGATTCTACATGCATTTTTGATACTTGCTACATTTTGAATTTTGTCCAATTAAATGCCACTGAGTCGATGTATCACAGTTCTTTACCAGCTGTTAAAGCTTTGAGCAATCTTTCACTAGTAGCTCTAAACACGCTGTCGCTTACAGCAAAACCTTCCACGCTAAGTAACCCACTTGTTGCCTGTTTTATTTACATGTATCTGGTAGTCGTACAGTCACCTATTTGTTGATTTCATTTATTTTCAACTTCAAGAACACTATACTTTAAACTAAACTGTATGTCGATCACAATAACCGGTTTGCTAATCTTTACTATGTTTTTTTCTCGTTTTCGGTAATATTTTCAATTGTCTATGAAGTGATTTTCCCTAAGACAACATTTTTTTTCTACAAAGATATTTCTTGGATGCGACTGAAACCCAGGTCCCCCGGAGCGCTAATCCTAAATTACATTGAAAGGTTACGTAGGACCCCAGTGTCCATTGGATGGGTACCTAGCCTTTGGCCCGAGTTATATTTTCGTATTCAGCTGGTGTTATTGCACAAAACAATACATCATAGGTTGTATTTATGTTCTACAACTACTACTACTAATAATTACTTTGGCAATAATAAAAACCAAACCAGGGTTTCGGGCTACGGATAGACACAAAGGCTTCACCTCCCTCAAAATAATACAAAATCAAATTACCGCTTGTAGCACAGATTTTTTTGTAAAGACATATGAGACTTACTCCTTCGGCACCAAATATATTAACTCGATCTCTTTTTATAGGCTAAAAATACAACCCACTAAAATTCCTACAGATGTTTGGCTTATAGGCTTGACTAAATAACCGGAAGGTATAGAGGAACGATCAGAATGCACGTTTTGTGCAGTCTGATCTTGATTTTTGCCGTCCACCAAAGCTAACGTTTACACCCATGAGTTAACAAATGGTAGGTTCTCGATGTATGACAGAATGTCAACAACTAGTTCAGCATGACATTTTCATTTAAACTCAGTAATGTCTCTTGTCAACAAATTACTACTGCTTTGAAGAAAATCTAAGAGAATCGCAAGTCCCAAGGTCTATTTGGACCGCTGTGCAAACATCCACCAATATTTACTGAAGAACAGTCGTGTACCTAATTGATATCTAAATATCCGTATTGCCTATGGGTAATCGTATCAATTAGAATTGCTATATTTGTTCAATTTTGCTTGTATACCGTTTTCTAAATAATTGTTTTATCAAACACTGCTGAAAGTTTGTTTGTTCCTATTCTTTTAATAGAACAAAGTCCATTTGGAATTTCTGAAGTTGTTATTTCAGTCATAGTTCGTTTTTTTTTTCGGGTAAGTACACACCTTCAGAGTACATTTACCTTGTTTTTCACAAGCACTCATGTCTGGAGCGGGCGAAAACAAAAAAACATTAGTGTCGGTTTTGTAGAGCGACGTTCCCAATACGATAAAACATCCACCTGAAGTTAAATTTTAGAGTTAGATATCCATGCTCATTGTAAAGCCATGCTTGACCTTATTCCGATGAAATCTTGAGAGAGAGAGAGAGAGAGAGAGAGAGAGAGAGAAGGGGGGGGGCTAGCATGCATTGATTCGTAGAGCTAAAATAAGATTGCTGTTTTCATGTTTCTAAAGCACTGGCAGAATACATATATTACTATCTTAATGGAATTCAACATCGATTTCGCATTTATGCTAATGTGTCAGACATGATTGAGCACTTGCATAATCCTAAACAAATGATCTTCATTGTCATAAGCTTCCATTGATGTGATTATTGTATAATAAAAAAGCGTATCAAAGTGTCTTTGGAAGTTATTAATTTTTGATCGGTTCTATATGGTATTGAGAAAACTGACATTTTCCGAACACTTTTCGATACCCCTTAACCCATAAATATCATCACCTTCGCTTAAACGTCACTGTTGATAGGACAACTCATTTTAGATTCACAAAAAAATCTAGGAATAACATACACATGCTCTATGATTTGTTGGTTATACACATGCCACTTTAATAAAATGATACGAAGTTTACTCATTTGCTTATTTTGTTACTCACTCACTAACCTACTTACTTACTCACTCACTTACTGACTTACTTACTTGCTTGCTCACGTGCTTGCTTACTTACTTGCCTGCTTGCTTACTTACTTACATTGTTAGTTTCTCATTCACTCACACACTTATTTACTCACTTACTTACCTCCTTACTTTCTTCCTTACTTACTTAACTCCTTACTTACTTACTCTTTCACTTACTTACTTACTTGCTCACTTACTTACCTACCTTCCCACCCATTCACTCACTTACTCACACACTCACTCACTCACCGATTTTCCTTCGAAAAGACATTGCATAAATTTTTCTTCCAACAGATAGGTGATATCCAGGTTATTACACAGACCAAAAAAACAAAAACAAAAAAAAACACAAAAAAAAAAAAATACAGACTTATAAGAAATAACGAGTTAAAATTTACGAGACTATGGGCTTTATGCAAAATAAAATAACCAATATATTTTCACCGCCGCGATATAACTAAAATAATGTTGAAAGCGGTGACAAATCCAATGCAAACAAACAAGAAATATCATTTTACAATCAAATGACCGGCATGCAATTTGCTATACTTCTGTCTGGCACATGTATTATATCAATTCATACGAAAAGAAGTGTCTAAAAGGTCTTCTATATCTTTTATGTATTTTAAAGATGTATTGTAATTATCGAAGGGAGATAACTTCACTATTTATTTACAAGCCGAGCTCATAATTCTCTAGGTTAGACTGAAAGTTCGAAGGGATGTAGGTCATGATAATCGTAAGTGTTTCCATTCTTACAGTCAGGGCTTGCAAAATACAGATGTCAAATAACTCTCAATGGTATATGATCAGTGAAGAAGACATATTAAGGATGCGCCTCATCTGTCCGTGCGTGCGCCCGTCAGTCCATCCGTACCATAACTTTTATTTCAAACATCTTCTCTGAAACTACTCATTCAATTTTGACCAAACTTCACAGAAATGATCATGCTATGATCCTCTTAAGAATTTTTTGGAAAAGTTTGATTGTAATAAAAACTCTGGTTGCCATGGCAACAAAACTGAAAATTTTGAAAATCGTTAAAAGTCTTCTTTTCCGAAAAGAAAAAGGCCCAATGAAAACACTATAAATCATCTCCTTCCTAACCATGAGACATAGGACTACCAAATTTTGCAAAGATAGTTATCTTATGGACTTCTTCCAAGATTGTACAAATTGTAGCCCTAAGGTCTTAATTGGCCCCGCCCCACAAGTCACAAGTTTTAGGTAAGCTTATATAGCGAAAACATTATAAATCCTCTTCTCTCTGACTGTGAGCTAAAGATGTAATATTTTGTGAGTGTTATCATCTAATATGTCTCTTTTGAAATAAGCCCCAACCCATGGGTCAGTTCTTATAGAGTGAAAATTCAAAAAAGCTTCTCGCTCCGAACCGCAAATCCCAGGTTAAGCCTACTAAATATTTGCAAATAGCTTCATGTTGTAGTTCACTTCTAAATTTGTCAAAAATTTAGACCTGGGATCGAAATTAGCCCTGCCTTAGGGGTCTCATATTTTACAGGGCCTTTTTGTTGAGGAAACTTTGATAATCTTCTTGTTTATAACCATTCATTCTAGACTTGTATTATTCGGTGTGATGCTTTATCTTGTATACCTCTACCAGGATTCAAGTAATTATAGCTCTGTGGTCAAAATGGCTTCGCTCTTGGTTCATAACTTTCTCGTGGGCTTTTAGAGAGAAAGCTTTATATGTCTTCTAGTTTCAAACCAATTGGGCAAGAATTATTGTTTGGCGTGTAGAGTTTGTACTTATTAGCTAGTAAAGCGATACAGGGCCATCATGGCCCTTTTGTTGTTTCATTGTTATCAGTACGGCATTTTAAAGTAAACAGTAACATTGATTTCTCAATACTTATGCACAAAAAGGTAGAAGCTTGATAAAGTATTTCTTTGAAAGGCAATAACATGACATTGTAAGACGGAGAAGAGACAGAAACAGACAGAAAGACAGTAAGAGAGATAGAGGTAAGGGCGAAAAAAAGGAGGAATAATGAACAAATAAGCGTTTGAAAAAAAGTTTTACTACACATATTTATTTAAAAGAAAATATTCGCAGCCCCTATCTATTTTAGGATTGTCGAAGTCTTATCGTACATGCATACACTTTATTAGCAAACAAAAAAAACATGTCTTGTGCCATTTACAACAAATACAACAATGACAGACAGCGTTTGGCAGTAAAAGAAATCTCAAACATGAAATAAAGCGGACACCCCCCACCCCCACCCACCCGAAATATCACAAGATAATCCGGGCAGTTAGCGCATTATAGAGCACCGACTGAATTTACATGTATTTGTATGAGTTCCTGAAAAGACTTGCTTTGTGACCCTAACTAAGTTGTTAGAAAGAGTATTGTTGATTGATTGATTGATTGATTGTATGGTGTTTAACGCCGTTTTCAACATTATTTCAGTGCACCTACATGTATCCATGCTTTCCTGGAGTCTCTTTTACCAGTACATCGCACAATTTTCTTTCCAAGCCACTGGCTACTTTCCCACATAACCATCGTCGAAACAATGGTCAGCGGTGGGAGAGGAATGAATTCTGTCGCAATGACTATCTAGAATGAGTATGGTAGCATTGTTTAGTCTCAAGAGAAGAAAGTTACAGAAAAAAAATGATATCAGACGAAGTAAATTTATAATGCTCTCAAAGTTAAAATACCATCAAGATAACTTTTCCACAAAGAAATTGCTTCCTCAATGTATTTGGAAAATTAGTACAATTAGAAAAATTTAGAAAAATAGTACAATATTCTATCGTAAGATTATGACATGAGCTCATTAAAGTTTTGTTACAAAGACCATGCATTTATCCCAAAATATTGTTTGTGAAGACTCTAATATTTCGAGCAACATAAAATGAAATGACACTCAGAGTCAATAACTTTCATAATACATACTTTATAAAGGCGATTATTTCTATCAATACTATTTCTCCGATCAGTTTAAAGTTCTAATGGGTGAGAAGTTAATCTAATTCGAGTGAGATATAGAGGATATTTGTGTGTGTGTGTGGGGTGTGTGTGTGGGGTGTGTGTGTGTGTGTGTGTGTGTGTGTGTGTGTGTGTGTGTGTGTTTTAGTGAAAGAGTGAAAGAGTGAAAGATAGAAATTGATCCATAACATCCATTTTGTCTAACAAGCAACTGAATCATGATGTGCACGTTTGACATGCAGAAACTTTATCAAAGCAAAAAGTTTCAGTCCAGAGTCAGCCTGTCGGACTGCACACACATTCTTTGGAACACTATTTGTCAGAAAACCAAAACCTAAATTACTTTCTTCATTTTTGACGCCCAGAAGTTACTTTTATTGTCTTTAAATTGATTTAAGATATGCACTATAAGTGAAACTTTAGGAAACTTTCTCCATTTTAAGAAAAAATAATTGACCTCTTTGTGACCACAATATTAAGTTCGCAATAAACAGCGTAGGTAGGAGTTTGTTGAGTTACTCCTTATAAATATCGACATAAACGTAAATGGACTTTATCGACAATTGTGTAATAATAAATACCGCAAACCTCAGATCCATATAATATGATTGGAACAATTAGTGAATTAAAGAGCGATATTTTAGTTCAAATATCTAATGCAACTCTATCGGAGACTCCTAAATAACAATGATATGCCTTCAGTGCTTGATAATTTAGTTGTTATACTTCTGTTGTTAAAGTTCCATCGACGGTAAAATCGATGTCCGGATATATAAAATTGTCAACTTTTTCAATAGATTCACGAGGCAATATTTTATTAATATGAAGTCTCTCTTTTTTGGACAACTTGTGACGAAAATCTAATTTGAAAAGTAGCAAACTTGACTGATTTTGTCATCCAAAACTAAGGAATCTCGATTTTCGACCGTTGTATTTATAGATAAAGGCAGTGTTTAGTAAGTTCATATAAGAACGATTAAGATACATAATCCATAATATCTATCTTTCTATGACAATTCCTAATCGCTTGATCGTAAAAACCACTGTTGACAGCAACGCATCGTAACTGGTTAAAATTGATTAATCTGATCAATGCTAATTTTGCAAACAAACAAGCAACAACTAACAGATATGACATTTTCTCTGATGTTTAATCAATTTTGTAAGTCGGAATAAAATGTTGTTTCAAGGCAGTCCTGTAATTTCGAAGCATATGGTCTAATGCATAATTTTGCTATCGGGTAAAATTCTACCGAAACCCATTACCGCTTTAAGAAAAAACCGTTGATGTCATTTAATCTAGTCTCTGAAAAAAAAAAAAAAAATGTTATGAATTAACCCTTAAACTGCAAAATGAATGAAACGAAAATTTCCACTCAATCAAAAACCCCAAATATTGCGATTTCAAAGTTGATTTCGCCGGAAAGAAAAGACCGTATCAAAGATCAAACGGAACGTTTTGTGCAGTCTGAACTTGATCTGCACTGTCCGTAAAAAGTTCACCGAGTCGCGCTTAGCATCCGAAGGGTTAAAACTTGTCTTTGGAATCCGTTCACGAATTGAGATGTAGGAGCTGAGTCAACGTACATCAATTGAAAGCTTGAGAGTCGCTGGTTAGATTTCCCAGCTTGACCAAATTATTTCTAACGAATGATGATAGTTTAAGCTCTAGGATTAATTTCTATCTCACTGTTGGAGATTTCTACCACGTGTCTATTTAGGAATGCAGTCAGTGGCTTGGAAAGGATATAGTTTGGGGCACTGGTGATAGAAACTCCAGAAAACTAGATAGGTGCACTGGCCGCTGCGCTATGACTGGAATAGTGTTGAAAACGGCGTTTAAATCCAAACAAATAAGTGAGAGGTAATGTGAAAATAACTCATCGTTTAAGAGATATTTCCAAAGTCGGGGCTTAATTTTTGTAAGGTGAGCCACTTAACAGATGTATTACAAACAATTTCTCCGTTTACCTCTTGTTTATAAACAATGATAAAACATCTGCTATACAATAAGTTATATTCGTAAATCATACTTACTTAGCCGCCTCGTTACACAGAATGACAAAATGGCGAATCCACTATCAATGATGACTGCAGAACTTATATATACGCGTGGGACTTGGCACAGTTCAGTTGTTAAGGTGTTGGATTAGTAAACTAAATGTCCTGAGTTCGATTCTTGCCCGCAGCGCTGGTAGCATCGTGGGATTTTCGTTTAAAGAAGGCACAACCCTATTCAGCTCTGGCGATAAGATGAAACACCTTAAAAGAGAGCTATTGCCAGGATAGGACTGAAATGATATAAAAAGTGGCGTATAGTACCAATCAGTAAATAGATGTTTGTAGTTGAACGCCTTTGTCGGCTATCAGTTGCGGAATTCGTCGAAAAGAAATTCAAACAAACATAAGGACAATGCATTTTCAGGGTCGAAAATTGGTGATTTCAAACCCATATGATGATTCTGTATTGATAAACATATATGAGATAAACTTGTGTGACACCGGCAAAATCTTTAGGTTGCAAAGTTGATTTTTTTTTTTTCATTTGCAAATGTGTTAACAGAAAAGTGATAATTCATTTTCCATATTGATTTAGTTGATACAAAATCGTGACTAGTGATTTACTATTTATTGCTAAGTTTGAATATTCCTTATCTGCATATAATCTGTGTCTTCTTTAGAAGATTCACCGAATTATAACAAGGTGAAGGAAGCATAAACAAAATCAAAACATCACTTGCTGACCGCTTGCTCTAAGGTCTACGGCCCCTAACTCTCATATTAAAAGTTGGAAGCTGCCGAGATTGGCCGAATAGCCTTTACGAAAACGTCAATGATACACGATATTTACCGATGAGATAGGGGTCGTAGACCTTAATTAAATGAAACTCCAGGACCGTCCTTCTCTACATAATAAACAATTGTTTAAATCATACGGTTTCTACAGGGCAATGCTGAAGATAGATAACTCCGAATCGAACAAATCACCCTTATTGTGCATGAGAATTTCCTTCCAGTAATGTACGAATACTTGTTTACCTCATCAGAAAGGTAATCATCACTTTCACAGCTATACGTATTCTCGCAGATCAACATTAATCTTACATGTACGTGTCTATCCAGATCACGCAGAATCTTGGCCTTATTGATGTAAAGCAGGTACCTAACATTAAAAGAGACTTTCTATTTTCTACCTCATTATGGACAGGAAACGGCAATGATAATCACTTTTCGATGCGAATCTGGTTTCTATACAACCCTACATACAAAGCAAAAACTGTGGATATCCTAGCACTTTCGAACTGGCGTGTTATTTATTTTACCAAGCTGTTCTGAGTGAAGCCAGAAAAATTATACTTTTAGAGCCATAGTTCTATTTACAACTTGAATCTCTTACTCATGATTTACCAATCAAATTCTACGTTGAAGATTCTTTGTTTCTATACCAGGGCAAAACCAACAAACACATAGCTTTTGTATATTTGGTCCAGAGTACACTTGTAGCATATAATCCCCCGGTCTCACGGACCCCGAATCGATCCTGAATTTGTTTTTTTAAATTCGCGGTGAATTCGGCTAGCTTCGGGAGATTCGTAGCGCTTCTAGAATCAAATTGGCGTCAGTTCGGGCTCAAAAACACTTCGAGAGAAAAATTTCAATATGCGTATTTTTTCCCCCAATTCAAAAGTCGAGCCGAATTGATCAGAAGTCGGCGTATATCGGTGTGCTTCATAGTACTTCGTCCAACGTCGTAGTATTTCGGTGTACTTCGTAGTAGTCAATTCGGCCCTTATTCCGCGTACTTTCCCTTGGCTGCAGCAGCTGATGGTACTGTACGGTGTTCTGCCTTCTGCCTTTGGTAAGCCAAGGCCGCATCCGCCACCACTTTTGTTTCTTGTTCTTTAGCTGTGGCTGGTGTCATTCGTATTCCAGCCCCTACTGTCGCCAAGCAAGACTTTGTTCGGCCAGGGCCTTCTCCCCCTCTTCTCGATTGCGATGAAGATGTAGCACAAGGTGGCAATGATGTCTTCTTCAACTGTGGTTGGCACATTGTCACGTCAAAAGTTATAGGATGACTGATTCTCTACTAAAAAAACGAAGAATTCATATACTTGGTTGTGTCTTTTGTTGAAATTCGGGAGTAAATTCTTGGAGAAGATTTAAAACTCGTAGTAGACCCGGAGCTGTCAGTGTAATTCGTCGTCGTTCGTTGTACATCGTAGTCCTTCGTATATAGAAATTGGGACAGTCAGTGTAGATCGGGATGCTTCGTAATACCTGTGCTCCTAAACTCGGCGTATTTCAGGAGAAAATCGGGATGAAAGCGTAGTAAATCGTAGTATATTGTAGTACGTCGTAGCTCGTCCGGAAAAAAAAATCATTGTACTTCGGGAATAATGCCATGAAGGTCTGATGAACTGCTCGATTTCGTAGTGATTCGGGAAAAACGCTGTCTCCCGAATTACTTCGATTTTTCAGGGATCGGGCTCTGTGAGACCGGGGGTTTACTCATAAAGAGTCGTCATGGTTTTGTGTCTGCCGATTTTGTTTCGTGTATGTCATTATTAAAAAAAAGAAGAAAAAGTTTCTCAATAGCCTAAACACTATAATCAAAATGTATATTTTGTGGCTAATGAAATTTGTCTAAATTATACGTTACATATCTTTGATTAATTCATGCAGTTTTTGTTTGATACATTTTTTGCACAGAAAACTAATCGACGTTTCGCAGTTATAATCAAATTGCAGTTGACCGCTTATCACGACCAAAAGTTTGACAAACTTTCGTAAACAAGCCTTTCAAGAAAGGCACTTTGTTATAAATCAAATGGTATTTTAGGCAACAACACGAGTCTTGAAACTGAAAAAGGATCAAAAGGTAATAAGGTTGTTAGATGGTAATAAATACCTATTCGAAAAAGAAAGTGCGCATTTCTCTTTCTCGTGTAACTTGGACAGCAGTCGAGTAATGTGTGTAAAACTTTCAACACAGCATGATTTCCCTATCACCAATTACTCGTATTTGCCCCAAATTTAAGTAATTTTCACATTTTTATCGCCTTAAAAATTGACGAAATGTGGTTTGCTACTTTTTGCACGTGTAAATTATGTAATGGAGAAATCGAACTAAATCCCTCGACGCAAAATGTTTCAGCCAGTAATTCTAGTAAATTTAGCATATTACTTCGGCCAAATCTTCTGATTTAAATAATTTAAATTTAAAGCACCGTATTTTTGACCCACCGTATGCAGTTAGTCTGAACGAGTTTAAAGTACACCAACGCCTTAAAGTCAGTGGTTAATTCATAAATGAATTGGTATTTGGAAACTTATGTTATTTATATGATTTGTTTAAGTCTTCTTATATGACTGTCTAGTACAATTTCAAAAAAATTAAATCTAAGAAGATGATAAACTATCGCCGTTGAGATTTATCGACAATTTAAGTAAGACATAGAGGATAATCAACTGGTTGTGTGTGATATTAAAAATCTGTCACTAGAATGGGGAGTGATGCGGTTGAAAAAAACGAGTCCGAAAGATACAATATGAGCAATATAGGAAAAAAGTTGTTCCGGCAAACATTCTAAAACTATATCGTCACTAGTGATAATACCATACTAATCATCACTAGTGGTGTTAATCACTGTTGAATCCCAGTTATTCACTGACAATAATATAATAAAACAAATTATTTGACCCCGAGGAGCAACTGACAGATATTAATGACCCTAGTTTGACCACGTGAAAAATACAGATGCTAAGGTTCTATTTTTAGGAGAGGATTGGCTTCTACTCAAAGATGAAGTTTTTTTTTCACTCGCGAATATTTTTTTTCTTGCATTTTCTGGCTTCGAAAACTGACAAATGGTTGAGCTGTTGACGAAAAAGGGACCCCCCCCCCCACAAAAAAAAAAAAAAAAAAACTTACGCATTAAACTTTGGATCAATAGGAATATAATATTAAACAAAAACCACCGAAAAGTAGTTATCGTTTACCACCTTGCGAACTTTGAAAACATTAAGGGAAAAGAAGAAAATGCTGTTGATCATGATTTTACCCTTTTTTCACAAAGAAAATGCCTCCATCTCAGCCATATCTATTTTGCCATCTGCAAATGCTTTGAATTTGAACAAGTCCAAAATTTGGTCGTTTGGTTAAGAGTTAGTTCTAAAAGAAAATACAACAAATTCTTTCACAGAGTCTGAGTTCAAAGATTATTGTATCTGTGTTTTAAGAGCGTGGCAGAAGCAAACACAACGGTACGGGGGAAGAGTATTCTTCATTTTTCAAACATAACAGAATTTTGTCTACAACATTCAATGGGAAATGCAATGGTTAAAATCCTCCTCAGAAAGTATAATGAACATAGTCTCCAACGATATATTTTTGGCTTACAATTTGTTGCAAAGTACGCGTGTATTCGTATTCATTCCGTCAAAATTTGATAGCAAATATCTGTCTAAATAACCCGGGCAATCAAGAGTCGACAAAGACGGTCATGAAATGAAGAAATTCGATTAAGTACAATCGTTTACGAATTTACTTTAGACGAACACATTCAATTTCTACTCCGATTATTCTATTAGATTTCATGATTTCAAAAATTCTACACATCTACGCCATTACGTGTGAAATTTAATTTCATGTAATTCATGGCGATGTATTTAAAGACTTTCAGTATCGTTTAAAGCTGTTAAGTAATCAGTCAAAATATCACCATACCTTTTTTTCATATTCTCTGCAGGTTTAAGATTTTAATTACCCAATCAAAATTATGGCACTTTGCCTCGACGCGATAATTTAATGATTTTTGTCTCCCGTCAGTTTCGGCGATGTCTGTACAATGTACTCCGATCCCTTGCGGTCACATTCTTCCTCCACTTTTAAAACTTCGAATATAAACGAGCAAAGAAATAAAGGTATGGTTCGAACTCTTAACCGGTAAAGATATTTCTTATTTCATACAATTCCTTTTATATAAAAGAGTCAGAAATATCAGTAAATAGATGGTTTTTATAAGAATGTATTGTATAATCTTAAAATATTTCGTAGCACAAAGTGACTGATTGATAAAAGTCCAGTTGATAATATATCGAAACACTGACCATTTTGTGATCCCCTACGCTATTAGTTTTATAACTACTAAGTCTAAGACTTTGTTGTAATAAAATCTTCGAAACACACCCAGAAAAAATGTTCTTAATTATGTATTGTAGAGAGCCGATTGAAATGTATTAATCCTACTCTGAAATAGTTTTCCTTGTGCTTATTTTTGATAAAATTTGCTTGTTAACTAAATAACTTTGTTTTAAAATGAAACAAAATAAAGAATTAGTTTTAGTTGCAAGCAGATTTTTATCAGAGATAATATTTAGTCTCAGATGCATATGTTACTTTGAACTTTCATTGTATTTTTAGCTCACCTAAGCACGAAGTGCTCAAAGTGAGCTTTTGTGATCGTTCTGTGCCCGTCGTCAACTTTTACCTTTTGTACGCTCTAGAGGCCACATTTTCAATCCGATACTCATGAAACTTGGTCAGAAAGACTGTCTTAATAATTCTTGGACGAGTTTGAAAATGATTCACGTGGGGTCAAAAACTAGGTCACCAGGTTAAATCTAATAAAAACATCACATCGTGTACACTCTAGGGGCCACATTAGAGTCCTACTCTCTTGTAAGATGGTCAGAATATTTTTCTTAATGATCTCTTAAACGATTTTGAAAATATGTCATGTCATGTAAAAAATTAGGTCACTGGGTCAAATCTTTGAAAAACATTGTATACGCTCTTTATGCCACATTTTCAGTCAAATAATCATGAAGTTTGTAAGAATGTTTGTCCTGATGATATCTCGGATGAGGTTGGAAATGGTTTACATGGGGTCACAAACTAGGTCAGCAGGTCAAATTAGGTAGACCGTTTGTTCACTCAAGAGGCCACAATTTTAGTTCAATACTTTTGAAAGTTGGCCAGAATGTTGTCATGATATTTTCTTGGTTGATTCGAAAACGGGTCACGTCGGATCAAAAACCAGGTCACCAGGTCAAATCTTCGAAATACCTTGTGTACGCTTTGAAGGGCACATTTTCTGTCCAATACTTATGGAAATTAGAGTATCTTGATAATATTTCAGATGAGTTTGAAAATGGGTCACATTGGGTAAAAAACTAGGTCTACAGGATAAATCCTACAAAGCGTTGTGTACACTCTAGAGGCCACACTTTCTTTTCAATACTTACAGAATCGGGTCAGAATATGTGTTTTGAAGATACCTCAGATCAGATTGACACATCTGGTTAAAGACTAGGTCACCAGGTCAAATATTTGAAAAATCATGTGTACACTTTAGAGGCCACATTTTCTGTCCAATACTCATAAAATGCGATCAGAATGCTTTATTTTGATAATATCTACGAGTTGGAAAGTGGGATATGTTGGGCGAAGTAGTAAGTCACTGAGACAAATTTACAAATAGCTTGTGTACTCTCTAGGGGCTGCATTTTCGGATCAATACTCATGAAATTTTGTTAGAATGTTGGTCACAATATATCGGAAGAAATCGGAAATGGGTCATAATTTGTCAGAAGGCTCAGGTGAGCAACTTCAGGGCCATCATGGCCCTTTTGTATAACTGATAGCATCGACTTTACTATAACATATGTAGTGATAACAAATCCTAAATTGTCAATCAGTCGTGTTTGCGTCGTTCTCTGTAAAAAAAGAGAAATCTCCGGAAAAACTGTTCCATCATTCATACTAAAATAATCTTTTGAAACTTTTATTGGCTGTCCAAAAGGACTGTTCAGATAATCTGAATCAAGCGACGGATACATGTACCACTTAGTATCTAAAACCTTAAAATCTTGCATTACAGAGGCAAGCATTATATATATGGACCATACTCCGGCAAAATGCGCTGAATGCATCCGCGTGATATATGATACCAAGCAAGTCATCACATGATCATGAATCCATAAGTCCATTTTGTCTAACATCCGCCTGAACACCCGTCTGAATAATGAGGTAAACTGGTCGTTGGACATGCAGAAAATTGACCAATAGTAAAAATAAAAACGTAAAGTCCAATCTTTTTATCTACACTGTCGGTTTGCTCTAAATAGTAAAGACAAAAGCAACTATCAAACTGCAATTATATTAGAGCCGTGCTCTGGCAAAAGGGGGCTTAATGCATCTTCGTGACGCATGATACCAAGCAAGCGTTCACATACCCATTGCTCCATATTATCCACATTTTTTAACAATTGACTTAATCATGAGGTAGACTGGGCTTTGGACATATAGAAAATTGATCAGTAGCGAAAAGTTTCGGCCCAGGTCTGCCTGCGCAGGCTGACCTGGGTCGATACTTTTCGCAGATGCATTAAGCCCCCTTGGCTCATATACATATATCTGGGTCTAATTTCTAGACCGAAAATATCTGCTGGGTTTATTTGGCGCTTTAAGGGTTGATAGTTACCTTATGATTATTAGATGTGTGCGAGAGAGGTTTGTTTGTTTGATGTTTAACCCTTATCCTGCTAAAAGGAATTAAATGAAACTTTCTAGCCGATAGTCAAAACCCGATTGATGATATTTCAAATTTATTTTTTGAAGAAAAATATCTTCTTATCGGACAGTGTAGATCGAAGATCAGACTGCACGTCCTGTGCAGTCTGATCTTGATGTACACTGTCCGCCAAAGGTCAGTGAGTCGCGCTTAGCAGCCTAAGTGTTAACACCATTTTCAGACTGAAAATCGCGGAGAAGTATGCACCTTTTCTTTTTTTTTCTGGAGTTACAGACGTTTGAGATCAAATCAGACAAAAACTGATAACGAACCTGTGCAATGGCTTCGTTTGCAAAAAAAAAAAAGTAATGGGTAGACTACTTGTAAAATTGTATGTAATGAAATATTTCACTGTGTTCAGAGAGAGAAAGAGAGAGAGAGAGAGACAGAGAGAGAGAGAGAGAGAGAGAGAGAGAGAGAGAGAGGCTCAAGAATGTTCCTTTTACGTCATCTTAACCTGCTCCTTCGGTTAAACTCGACGCTATTCGGTGCCTTGACGAAGGCGACCTTGGTTAACGACGTATTTGACAAATGTTCGCGCGCATCCTACTGCGCATGTATTTTTTGTCGTGGATATTGAATAAAAAATGCACCTATGTATTTTTTGCACATAATGGTAATACTATTGGTGCACTGAAACAAGTAGCACTTTCTTCGGGTAGTATTGGTGAAGAGAACAAAATGGATCTTTGAACTGTCACCGTGAAATAATTAAAATGCTGCTGTCATGGCATTACACACCAAACAAGGAAACAGAGGCAGGAAATTTAAAGCTGTGGAGGTATAGCTGTTTACATTTTGAAAATTATTGTTGGAAAAGGAGAAATGGCTCCTATTGATTAATTTCTCTATTTACCACCATGTCTACTGAGCTTTTATCCTATTTTTTTCCTTGAAAATAACTTCCACAGTGACATTCAACCTTGTTTTCTGACGAAAAAGCACGGATAGGTACCATATTTATTTTTTCTTGTTGTTTAGAATTATAAATACTATAAGTGTGGACATTTTAAGAAAAATCTGTTCGTTAGAAAGTATGTATTTTTTTTTTTTAATTAACCGTTAATTCGATCAAATTATCTCCCTTTTTAACTCAATGGTCTATATATCACATGCATATTTGTACATTTACCATGCTCAAAACCAGGCTTTTATATATTTTTTATGCAAGAATATATTAATTTCCATTAAAATGGTGTATATGTGTATATATTCCAGTAATTTTCCTGTTAAACTGACTATTAAAGAAATGCGCCTTAAATCCAATATAAGCTGAATTTTGGAACTGTATATACCTTTTTCAAAGGCAAATTTCTCAGAAACGAGCACGGTGACCCACACCTTTTTTTACTGAAATCTCTTAGAGACATGATGAGCTTTGTATGTGCAAAGTTTAAAAAAAAAAAAAAGAAAAAAATCTGTCCTTTAGAAAACAAAAATGGTCATATACGTCGTTAAGTCAAATACATTATTAGTTGTACGGTCAGTTGGCAGGGGACAAGAAAACTTGTTCACGGCTGTGGAAATCATATCGCCACCTCGCCGATTTGCCACAGCCGTGAAAAGGTTTCCATATCCCCTGCCAACTCACCAAACAACGAATTTATTATACTGCAAAGTTTTTCCATTCAAACGTGTATTTAGCGAAAATTTCGTTTTATGGTGTCACGAATTAAGCACGGTGACGAAAACAGAATTTCGCTTCTGAGTGCCCCAATTCAATGAAAACTGACGTCACTGGGAACTGACGTCACTGAAACCGTGGTAAAACGTGCAGTTTGGTGCATAAACTTGATTAAGTCACTGCGATATACATTCGATGTATTTTTATTTAAACATAGATTTAAACAACTTAAAGGTAAGTAATTATGCATTTTAATGATTTCTTGGCAAAAGTAAACGACTATTAGTTGCCTTAAACGACCATTAGGTTATACTTTAAACGTTGCGATGTACGAATTTCGACACTTCACAGTTTGCTTACCTGACGAGGGGATGGCTCGTTTTAGCCTTGTGTATTTGTTTTAGAATGACAACAAATGTTAATACATGTTACTATATTCAATTATTTTCAAAAATAAATCATTCTTTTCGTTTAATGACAACCATCAAGGGAAACTAGTAATAAAATGGTGCAGTCGACTCGGTATGTTTATCTTGTGGGCAGCTCGTATCAATCGAAGCCGCCATTTTGTATGTTGTGTTGAAAGTGCAGTCATGTATACAGGGAAACTGGTTTACGTGGATTTTGCCAGTGTACATGAAAATATATTCGGGACACATTATCCAATCAGATCGCGAGAAATTTCTTTGCTGTATAATAACTTGGTTTATTAGATTTAAGAACTATAGCTTGTGAATAAGACATTGATTGATATCAGCTTGGTGGAATTTTAATGGCGTTTGCCGAACATTTATTCCAAGGGCAGAGTAATGAAACTATGCAGAAGCAGTTTACAGAGTATTTTTCACACCCCCTGTCACAAGACTATTAAGAAGATGAAAGATATAAATATTATCAGAACGTCCAACCCGAAGCGGAAAAACAAGATTTACATAAACTTGAATGGACAAATTTGAAAAAAGAAATAAAATTTTGGAGCAAAAAAGCCTTTTTAAAAGACTAATTTCTAATTGATAAAACTAGATAAACATAACTTTCGACATAGATTGTGGAGCGGAAGTCTCTGTTATTCACTAATGACGCTCTCAAAAATAAACCAAGATTAAAGAAAGAAAATTAATTGTCGACCCACCTTTGTTCGAGGGGTTACTGTTTACAAGCTGGAGAAGATATTTTTAATTGTTATTCATGCTAAGGGTGAGTGACGTCACTTATATGGAGTGGGATATTCTAACTGTGAGCAACAGTCCTGCTGGTGTTAATTTACGAAATGCGGCAAGAACGAAGAAAGTGCACATTTTATTGTTTCAAAGTTCATTTTTACTCAAAAGTTTCTTCTCGATCCATCTGACCGATACTAACCATCTTTAAATACTTTCATGAACTTTGTTTTAGGCCAAAAAAGCTGTTTACAGTTAATTTGTGTACCATACAGAATCGTGAAATTAGTACAGCGCCTTACAAATATGTTATTTTTGTCACTTATTTCTCTCTTTCGCTCATGACTAAACATCTCTTAAGAACTTGCGTTATTCATGAAAGTATATGTCTCCCGACCTTTATTTAAAGACATTAGATACTTTCAGGTGTGAAGCTGTTTAACACAATTACTCATTTGCCCTCACCGACCCATACAAGTTGTTAAAAAGGACAGGAATGCCTTATTTTCTCCATGAAAAAAAAATGTTCCTTGTGTTGATAGCTGAGCTACTGCAATAAAGCTTTCGTTTTTTTTTTATCTGACAAAATTAGGTCAATAGATATTTAGTACAACATAAAGAACGAAACGCATTTTGAGCGGAAAAATGCTTAAAACACTTCAAAGGAAAAGGCACAATACAACTGAGCTTAATCCAAGATTTCACGGTGAAATGAAGTGCAACAAAGGATTATTTATGGCCTTGTAATTAAATTGGGAGTTTTAATTAAAATCTGGGTTGATCTATTTTAGAGCGAGAACGAGACTGTAACCCTTGTGATTTGTTTTAGAGACATCTTACGTTACTAGCAATTCAATTTAAATTTTGAATACGCAGAAACTTTTTTATAACAATAAATTTGTACTGTCGTATTTGGACAAATGGAATAAAATTGTAAAGTGCCATAACTTAGTTTGCAGAAAGAGTCTCGAGTTAGAAAAAGTATGTCGATTTTCGTGACTATATTAATGATACTAAACCTTCAGACTGATTTGAAATCATATTACAGTTCTGGATATTCTTTATGCGAAAAATAATTAGCGGAGCAGAGTTATGAAATTTGTCTGTAGCGTACGCAAGAAATTTGTAGCTATGAGTTAAAATATACTTGATCAAGTTTTTTTTCATTCGCTAATTTCATGGCAGTCTGTTGATATCAACATACAAGAAAATTGACTCAATTAATTAGACCATTGCACTGTGTAGCAAATTACGCATTGTGTCGGGAAAAAATATCAGCTATTGTATGAAATTTGCTATGGGACGCCAACGCTATCTCCAAATTTGAAGCTAAGACAGAATTCTAAACAGCTTAAGTCATCTACAAAGGGGAACAAAAAACCTCGAGATATGGGTAACCATAAGACATTAATTTTATCCGTCAGTTTGTCAAATTATTATAGTTCTCTTGCCAAAATACTATATCATGCATTTTCATGAAAAGAGCTTTCATTGAAAGATACCATCTATACATGTATAAACAGAATATTACTCTAGCGCATCATCAGATCATAAATGGATTTATTGCAAGGTAACAAGACCGATGATGTTCCATTACTTGATGCGTGTTAGAAGGAGTTTTACAAGTCTTAGAACAGGAATCACCATTATGGTAATCAGTTAAAAGGAATTTCGATTTTCTTTAAAAACCGAGCCTATCGCTAAAAAATACCTCCCCGACACATAATTTCCCTAAATATTGCACATCTAAATCTTCTCTAATTGCAGAGCATATTCCAACAACAACCAGTTGTGTGCTGAATAGTGTTTACTGTTATTGTAGTTTTCAAGCCCTAGTGCTATTATAATTGTAATTTAACGAATGATAGTTACGAAACGATTTAAAACCAAAGACATACTATTCAAATTGATAGTATATTGAGCACTTTAAGAATTAATGGGATGCAACTGACCTATTTATTAGCTTCAATCAAAAGGTATCACCACCTGCGCCGAATTTTTACTATGATGTTTTTAGCCGCAAATTCGACGGTAAGGGTTCGAGTGTACAATACGTGTCATTCTAGCTGTTGAACTCTACGAAAGCAGAATTCCCCCTATGTTTTATGCTTCAGGCGAATTCATCTGCAAGATCATTATTATTCATACATTTAGGCAACGGTATTTACATGTACTAAAATGGTCTATAGTCATGCTGTTTTGACGAATTTTCGCCAGGACATCTACCTAGAGTCTGAAGAAAAAATCCGAATTTAGTCGCGACACTTTCAGATGATTAATCATGGGTTCGCTTATATTGTCAGAAGTCGTTTTTTATTTATCTTACGTACTGTATTGCCATCGAAAAGGCACGTACTTTTACATTATCAGCATGTTTTCTTAAGTTATAGCGAACAGGTCCCTCCTATCACCACCGACAAAGTTTCATTCTAAGCCTAGGAATTCAATCATTTATTGAATCAGAAATGATTGTGTTCGATAAGGAATTTATATCACTATATATAGAGGATATTTGTTTATTTCGGTGGAAGATCAAACTTTATTTCATCGAGTGAAAATCATCGGAAATATTTTTATTTGTGGCTGGCTGCGCCACGAGTGAAAATACTACCAATGATGTTCACTCGATGAAATAAATTTCGATTTTTCACCGAAATAAACAAAACAAATATTCTATTTATTTCATGCTTCTAACCCCTTTTTTCGGGTACTTTTACCAAAATCCAGCACAGTTGTTTTCGGTAATTCCCCGTGGCGCACCCCCTCCAAAATATTACGTTAAGCTCGAGAAATGTCGGATAAATGCGTGTAGATTACGCCATATTGAATGACACGCGCTGTTTACCTAGGTAACTAGTATGCGGGAACTACTGTTTTCGCCTTCAATCGAACGGTTAGAAAATATTAAATCGGTATTTTTCAATGGTTGCAACCATGAAATATCAAACCATATTCCACCATTATTTCTAGATAAACAACCCAAAAGCATGAAATAAAAAAAAAAGTTATTAATTGTGTCTGCTATTCAACATGTAAATATCTCAACATATTTCCTTAGTTTGCTTTTTCAAGGTTCAATTTTATCTCAAAAACAGTTCAAGAAGTACTTGTGTTCAGCCGGACAAATAAACATATTTTGTTATTTGTATATATGAAACGGCACATGTAAACAGCTTTGGAATTGAGAATTTGCGCTAACTTCTCAATCACCCCGCATGGCCTTGGTAACATGTAGCTGATAATGCCGGGGAAACTCAGAGGGAAAACGGAACAAAAACGGTATTTCATTGGAACAAAAATTTCAATTGAATTAAATAACGAAACAAGGCCATGCTGTTTTATGGCCATAATTATACACGTAATTTACTGGGGCTTTTTTTTATTTTCAGCTCGCTATAAGGTCAAAGAAAACGTTAACACGCCGAGAATGACCTCACACGACTTGTCGTTGGCATTTTCAAGGGCTGTTACATGAATAATATATACAGTATTTATACATACCTGATAAGGACCTGATAC
This sequence comes from Hippopus hippopus, assembly GCA_946811185.2. Lineage (NCBI taxonomy): Eukaryota > Metazoa > Mollusca > Bivalvia > Cardiida > Cardiidae > Hippopus > Hippopus hippopus. Next base: position 48,418,761 of record OX328100.1, read on the forward strand.
ATAAATATGGCTGATCGATTCTTTAAAAAAACGTGAGAAACATAGTTTAAAACATCTTTAAAATATATAAATGTCCGTTTCATTCATCGTTTCATGTGTCGAAGCACACAGCGCATTCCTTGAAGCGTGCTTTCTTTGGAACTGATTGATTCTTTTGATTTGAGCACAAACTGCTAGTCGGGTAGGAATTATAATTTGAGGATTTGATCTCCCTGTCTTGTATTCATATTTTACCATTCCGATTACGTGTGAAGTCAATAATCCTTATTCACCAATTATTCTTAAGAATAATCTTAGATTTAGTCTCAAGAATCTTCGAAATTTAAAAGTAATTCATCCTCTGATTGGTTTAAATATAAAGTTTAGACTTAAAATGAAATTCAGAACGCTTGGTGAATACGAACCCTGGTTTTAGAGTACTTTCGCAATATTTAGTATAAACCTACCAGAATGACGTTGTGATTTGTCTTCAATAGAGTGCCAAAAGCAATCTAATGAAACTGAATAACCCGACAATTACGGAATACAATGCAAAATTGGTAACCTACATTTTCTCGGCAAGACCCCTGCACGGTAAGTAGTGTATTTGTATGAGTCTGTGTGTATACTTTTGTCTTCATTCATACATTAATTTATTCAAGTCGTATTTGAAGTAGGCACAAACGTAAGAGCTAAATGCAGTCCCGGATGAAAATTTAATTGAATCTCACGTTTGCTTTTTGCAAAAACAACAGTTGGTGAGATAATCTTTACAAAAAAGGAAAGTAGGCTATATAAACTTTGGCCTCAATATTCTTGTTGGCAGGACATTGTATTATGACTGCGTAAATTAGAATTTGTCCACGTTTTGGCGTAGGGGAGAATTGGTTAAACCGAGATCCGATTTACTAAGGTTCAAGTGTTGATACACGTACATGTGTACTACCGTTATACAACGATTTCCAGCTATCAATGTTACACTTTAGTTATATTTCAAAGATGAGATTGTTTTTGGAATATTAAATAATGTGACTTTTTTTGGGGGGGGGGGGGAAAGGGGAAGGGGATTCATGCTCTTTACTCTCATTGTGGCACTTTTAAACTAGACTGCTACTTTGTTTTGCTGCAAAGGCAATTTGTTTGAAAAACTCTCACCGAAATTTCTTCAAAGCTCTTTTTGAAATCTGAACAAGCTAGGCTCTGGCTCTGGTGTAACGCAGCTTCGTGATGCCTAATAACATGCGTTACCAACATCACTACACAATTACTGGTGAAAGCTTTCTTGGAAGCAATCATTGAGAGTGGTTAGTTTAAGTTGTAAGAAATTGTTTCATTATCAGTTTAAAATGTATGGCTTTCAACACAGGGGAGGGCTGGGGGTGTAGAGGGAGGGGCTGCAAGAACACCAAAATAACGTGTATTCACAGATGTAGGAGGATACATTTATCTTATCTTACAGGTGCTTAAAATTTAAGTGCAACGGGGAGGTCGTTTTCATATCAATAAAAGAGACATGAATTTCAGTCTATTTCGCCATCAAATCTTTATTGACATTTCTTCGTTTATTGATTTTGACCCTTCTCTCTCCGTTCACGGATAAAGTTTGTATTAATTACTTTGTGGATGGAGGGCTTGCATGTTCAGGTTGATTTTCTTTTAAAAGTTTCTTGGTGACAAAAGGAAAAGAGGATATCGCATACCTCCTTCTGCTTCACTTTTCCCCCATCGTTTGTTAATCTTAGGCAACGATTGTGAATCGAGGATAAGACTAACGAGAAGTTAAAATTCCAACAGGTTTCCGTAGTAAATATATGAAAAACTAAATGCAAACATTTCTCCAAGCCATTCGTTTTTCGTTCGTGTAAATATCTAATCTAACTCAACTAGACCTACGCTTGTTATCTAAACGACAGGCAGCGAGGGTTGGGGGTAGTGAATAAGGCAGACGAATCGGATGGGAACTATGTGTTAGGTACGGGTAGGGTGTTGACCAAAGCCGAGTTATTCATGCACAATTCCGATTCTTAATGACACCTTGTTTGAACAGTTCAGCTATTCCTGTACTGAAGAATTTAAAATTTAAGATAGCTCTTTCAGGCTCGAAGAGCTCACCTTAAATGGCCTACATCACGCGAAAAGGGGCATTCGGACATTAGTGTAAAGTGTCGTCTCGGATCAGCCTGCGCAGTCAGTGCAGGCTAATCCGAGACGGCACTTTACGTCAACATTATTAGTTGTACGGTCAGGTGGCAGGGGACTTGGAAACTTGTTCACGGCTGTGGTGAATCATGTCGCCACCTCGCCTTCGGCTCGCAGGGGACTTGGAAACTTGTTCACGGCTGTGGTGAATCATGTCGCCACCTCGCCGAGACTTGGAAGGCGAGGTGGCGACATGATTCACCACAGCCGTGAACAAGTTTCCAAGTCCCCTGCCACCTGACCGTACAGCTCGGCAAGATGGCGACATGATTCACCACAGCCGTGAACAAGTTTCCAAGTCCCCTGCCACCTGACCGTACAACGATTTTATTATACTGCAAAGTTTTACCATTCCAACGTTTGTTAAGCAAATTTTACCTGTTTTTTGGTTTAAAAAATTGAGTACGCTGACGAAGTAGAATTTCCCTTCTGAGTACCCCAATTCAATGAAAACTGACGTCACTGGGAACTGACGTCACTGAAACCTTGGTAATACGTGCTAAAACGTGCAGCTTGACGCATAATCTTGATGTTAATCTTGATCGACGCCGCCATTTTGGATGTTGTGTTGATAGTGTAGTCATGTCTACAGGGCTCCCGAAAGGGAAACTGCTTTTACGTCGGTTTTGCCAGTGTACATGATATATATGTTCGGGGCAGATTATACAATCAGATCACGAGAAATTTCTTTGCAGTATAATAATAGACTTTGTCCTACAGTAGACTTGCGTGAAACAGAAAATCACATACGATCGGAAAGTGTCGTCTCTGATCAGCCTGGGCGGACTGCGCAGGCTGATCCGAGACGACACTTTTCGCTAATGTCCGAATGCCCCTGTTCGCGTGTTGCAGGCCAAATGATCTTTTTACACAAGTGGACACAAGTGGAAATGAAAATTATCCTGTTTTAACAATCGAAGGGTTTATTTTGATGAAACCTGCTGTACCCGTGAAACTTTACAAGCAAACTCTTCACCTAGGTTTCTATCAAACTGTTTTTTTTCCCCAAATCCCAAATGATTAGACATAGTAGAAATTTAATGTAGTTCAAATAAAGATATTTACATTCCAATGACCTAATGTTGAGCTTAATTAGCCTGATCAGAATCCTAACTTCCTGACGGTAAAGTTATAGTTTACAGAATAAAATGGTGGCTTACTTACTGATTGATCCCGAGGCACCCAGCTTTTGAATACATCGAGGAAAACTAGAAAATGCTGGTAACTTGCAATTTCAATAGCAATTTTCTTTTTTTCCGACAGTCTTTTTAACCCATTTAGGACAAATCTAATCGTTTTAGCAATATCTACGGTAATTTTTGGCTTAAAACTTGAACGAACACCCCGTGTTTTAACGATCCTAGAAAAAGGCTTTCAGGAGCATTGCTAGAAAAGGGGAAATGCTGGTAACCAGTATTTTCTCCTTTTATCGCATTGTTTTTGTCCATTTCAGGACACATCTAATCCTTTGAGCCACATTTAATTTGTCGCCTGAAGATGCTTTTAGTTGGACAAGTGCAAGATTTTGTTATCTGGTAAAGAGTTAACCTCTTAAGATTGCAATTAACGACACTTTGAGTGCCAGACATATTGGCAACATCGTACAAGTCAAAATTGGCCGCTATCTGTGGTTTGAGATACATTCAGACATGCTAACAGAAAGTGTCTTTCGTTTCCGCCTTCTATTAACCCTGATGGTGCTAGGCGCGGTCCAAGAACATTTGCGGACATTGTAGATCAAGATCAGACTGCACAGAACGTGCAGTCTGATCTTGGATCTACATTGTCCGAGAAGGAGATATCTTTTTTCCCGAAAAAGACATTTAAATAGCAAAATTTTGATTCTTACTATCGGCTTGAAAGTTTTATATCATTTATTTAGCTGGATAATGGTTGACAATAGAATTGACTCTGTTTTATAAGTTACTACCCGCAGGTAAAGAGTAAAGGTAAATGTACAGAGCTCTCTCGTTATCGGAAATATAGTTCGGCAGTGTGTACCAGAGTACCACAGTTCGATATCAAACGTAGTGATTAGCGCAGTACTATCGGCCACACGGCCCGTAATTAAGACATTCTCTCGGACTTGAGTTCATTCATTAATCATTTTTCATTAGGACCGCTCTCATCGCTTTGAAAAACCTGTACATAAGTTAACAACTTAGATCGTATAGATGTATACATGTTTTTGTTTTTGACAAAGTTCACATTACGGATTATACGTTTGGTGCCTTGTGACACTTGATACAAAGCAATTGTGCCTTTGATCGCATGCAGGTAAGGGAATCTTTTCGTTAGTTTCGTTATTGTATTCGATGTCACCAGTTAGAACTTTATATAATACCACACGAAAAAGGCGCTCTGTACTGAAATTGACATGTTTAAAACTTTCGACAGGAAGTGGGGGAGGTGGCTTGGAAAAAGTATTAAAATAGTTTTTCCTGGAAGAAAGTACTCATTTACGACCGATATAGATCTAGTTCTCTTCTCGTGGTTCCCGGATGAGAAAGCTAGATAACACAGTCAATTTTGCAAGACGAAATTCTATAGGGCAGTGGGACGTATCTCACAGGGTTTCGATATCGATGAGATGTTTTCAATGCATTGAACTTGACTCGATTTAATCGTCAGACTTTGTTTAAGTATTCATACCCATGCAGTGTACTTTCAACAGAATGACGCACATGAAAAATAAGTGTGCGAACCGTGGTTGGGAACGGATTTGCAAATAAATCTAGCGCTAAGAAGATAAATGGAAAACTGACACGCAACTGACATTCACAAACTTAAAAGTGGCTATATCTGTCACTAACACGCTCCAATGCGTAATGGGTGTTCAATCCACGTTCCTGCGGCGTAACGCTACATTGTTATACTTTTATGACGTAGATGTGACATATGCATGGCGTGCCAATGTTGCAAAGTGTATGCGTATTGATGTTCAAATACCCGCGTTGAAGAAATCAAAACAATAACAATCGATGCACCTAGGCGTAAGTTTCGTATATCTGCATGTACGTCATTTATTGTTACTGACATAGGGGTCCGTAGTTTGACTCCTGTCACCCGTAGACTATATATTGTAAACAAGGGATTTAACTTTGTACAGACCGTTACTCGCCCATGATTTCAAAAAACAATGTATCTTTTCTACGCTAACAGTTATTCTCCTTATTCTTTCGACAACTGAGAGGTAAAACAGTTTTCTATCGGAAAAACACAACTGTTTGTCATTGGCTAATGTAGTTCGGCTGCTACAGTCCTTCGAACTTGTAAACTAGTCTACGGGTGACAGGAGTCAAACTACGGACCCCTCTGGTTACTGCTACGTTCCTTTCGTAACTACAACGCATCTTGGTACTCTGCACAAATACTAGTTGATATGCTAACGTGTGACAGGGGTTAACCCTTAAGTTGCTTAGCGGGACACAAGAGGCTTTTTAGCCAGTTTTTCGGTAGTAATATAAAAAGTATAAAAGAAATTTAGATCAATCTATTAAACGTTAAACTCGTATTTCAAACCGCGGAGAATATTTTGAAGGGATGTAATTTTCATTTCACTATTTGAATCGAATGCTTTTGAGATATCGTACAATACACATTACATATCGAACAACACTCGTATGTATTTTATAAATTTTCGAATTCCATAATACCCGTTTAGTGTTGCTGTTTTGAATGTTTGTGTACATATTTGTAAGTGCCATTATATTGACGTTCAAGTATACACCTGAAATCGTTTATCTTCACTCGGTTTATTTGCGACAAAGCAAAATTTACTACACAATCATTATTGTTTACATTTTAGAAGAATAATCCCACAAAGCTCACAGGGATTCTCACGAGTCGAGATTTAGCAAACAATTCGACCACAAGAAAAGATTGTACTTTAAAAAGACGTTAATAGCCCTCTTTTAACCCTTAGGTTGCTAAGCACGACTCACTGACATTTTGCGGACAGTGTAGATCAAGATCAGACTGCACAGAACGTGCAGTCTGATCTTGGATCTACACTGTCCGATAAGGAGATATCCTTCCTCCAAAAATACTTTTCAAAAAGCAATATTTGGGTTTTTTTCCATCGGCTTGAAAGTGTCATTTCTTTTATTTAGCAGGATAAGGGTTAATAAGGAAGACTTTGAAGCTTATCTGAACATGAACACAAGTTTATAACTGTGTGTTTGGTGTTTTTACCCAGTTTTCAAATTATTTTATGTGCGCCTATCTTTGTGTTCCTTTTTTTCTTACAAGTACAAACCACATCATTCATATTGAGTCACCGGCTGTTTTAGATTAAACAATAACGGATCTTGAACTATTATTCAGGTGATTTGAAATGAATTCTTTTGAAATAGTTATCATCCACTCTTAACAAGTTTGGTTTAGCTAGCTTTCGTACTCAACGTTGCATATTCTGACACGAGAAGACAGCATACATGTAATATTAAACGTCTGATTGAATAATATTAATGATTTACAGAGCGGTGTTACGAAATCATAAACATGGAAATATTATTTTGTACGGGGCATACATGTAGTTATTCCATCTTCTGTATAAACTATAAAGTTATCTCTCAGATAAAGGGAGAAATTCGGATCGATTTCAGTAACATATAAAACAAGAGTTTCTATTTCCTAAAATACGTTTTCACCGTTCATACCGAGCTCGGCTGACTCAGACGGTAACGTTTAGCTGTAGAAATCCCAACTTTAAATACGAAAGCTCTTGGCCAAACTTGGTGAGAGTAGATGAAAACTATTTCAAAAATAATTCTTCAATTCAAATCACCTGAAACTTCACAATGTAAGCACGAACATTCAATTCCTCCACAATTTCTCTCATTCACAAACAAAACTAAAATACCATGCTAGCCACTGCCTGGCAGTGAGTTGGGATTTCGTATGAAAGGGTGTAAGGTATTCAAATAGGAAAATTAATCGTGAGGTTAGTAGGGAAACGAGTAATTCTTTATCCTCTAAGTTTCAAATTCAAAGAACAAAGTAAGTTCTGCAGTTAATCTGAATCGGGGTCATTGAGACATCGCAGAAATGAGTTACATGTACTTCTCGCAGAAAGTATCTTTCGGCTGACACACCTTATACAATGTTTAACCCTTATCCTTCGTAAAGTAACAATAAAGGCCTAATGTAAACAAAGCAGGTGTTTAAATGCATTTGAATTTATATCATACAATTTAAAAGTATGGAAATTATTGTGAAGATGACAATCTGTCATTGCACGGTCGGTCCAATTGTTAGTCGCTGACAGAGAAATTAATTTCAAAACTAGGTTAAAACCTACCAGGTAGCTGTCTTTTGTTTACTTTATGCGTGATTTTAAAATTCTTTTTTCTGCCAGCGACTAACATATGGCCCGACCACACGATAACAGACTGTCATCTCCACAATATCTTCCATACTTTTAAATGGTTTGATTTAAATTTAAATGTAATATGACACCTGCTTTGATATTTTGGCCTTTACCGGGCCATTAATAACTAAAATGAAATTTCTTTTCGATAACCAAAACCCTAATACTGCTATTTCAAAAATATATTTTAGGAAATAATATCTCCTTCTCGGACAGTGTAGATCCAAGATCAGACTGCACGTTCTGTGCAGTCTGATCTTGATCTACACTGTCCGCAAAAGGTCAGTGAGTCGCGCTTAGCAGTCTAGAGTTTAAGAAACTGCACGAAATTCGCCAACTTATCTTAACGCTAATCCTGCTGAGTAAAAGAAATGAAACTTTCAAGTCGATAGTAAAAACCGAAATATTGCTGAAAGGTATATTTGTAGGAGAGATGTTTCCCTATCGGACAGTGTAGATCCAAGATCAGACTGCACATTCTGTGCAGTCTGATCTTGATCTACGCTGTCTGCATAAGGTCAGTGAGTCGCGCTTAGCAGCTTAAGAGTTAAATAAAAATGCATGTTCAGTATCGTTTTGACGTCCTTGTTCTTACAGACTGATATGTATTACATGACTGTTATTTCAAACAAGCAATTTCCAAGGACTTATAGGAGGAAACGGTTATGGAGGAAATATTGTCCATTTTCAGAAACTGATCAATACATGAAGATTGAAGCTATATTTGAGACAGTGTAAAAAGATTAGAAAGAGCGAGTCTCACAACATAATGAGGAAAAATAAAGAAAACGATAATGGACAAAAAATATAGAATAGGAATACGCCATTAAAAGGTAGACAATAAAAAGATAACTAGATATAGGGAAAATTTGAAGCCGGCATGAGAAATGAGATATTAAAAGACCTCCATCATACATCATTAGACATAGATGCCTAATTGACAAACTGGTAGAATAATTACATGTATCCATTTATTTTTTTTCTTTTTATGCAGATATTTAGATTTTATGTCAATATATGAACTTCCTATTTTCCAATGCATTTACTCGTAGATAGCTTCTGATTTGCTTTGAAACGATTCCCATAACCCTTGAGTCCGTCATACACTCATACAAATCTGAAAGTACGATACACTTTTAATCAGAAAAGTGAGTAGATTGGAGTTTTTGTCATCGGGATTTATACAACAAAACCAATAGAAACAATTAGAATATTGCAAATGAATATTCTGACAAAACTCTGAATGTCTCCAAGAACTCTTCTCTGAGAGCTGATCACTGTTTCGACGGATAAGTTAACCCTTAGGCTGCTAAGCGCGACCCAACGTCCGATGAGGAGATATTTTCCCCTGTAAAATAACTTTGAAAATGGCAAAATTTTGAATTTTTCCTATTGGTTTGAAAGTTTTCTTTTCACTTACATGAACTGAGGGTTAAGAGTTAAAACGTGAAAACATACAATGACTTGATAAGTGAGTTGTAGGTGGCGGTGGGTTCAGAGACACGACGATTGCATCAACAGGTGTACTGGTCTGCACTTGAACTTACATAATTCATATGACACAAACACCCAACACGTCCTTTCTCTGAGTGTTTCGTTAAATAGATGTCCGCAAGACGACACTAAAATAGGTTTTTCCTTTATCTTGGAATATAATAATCGTACTAGAAAGGAATCGCAATACTATATACAACATATACAACGCCCATATTCACTAACCATTCCTAAGAACATTCTTGGTGTTAGTATCAAGCATTTCCTAAATTTGAAAATAACACACCATTTGACTGGTTAAACCAAATGGTTTAGTCATTTAGAAGCTGTGTTACTTTCAAAATCTACAAATAGACCAAAATGCTTGGTGAATATAGACCCAGGTCTCGTTTGCGTTAACCTGATAATTCGAGAGTGTTCTGTTATCACTAGTATGATTAGACTGTATGTTCTCTTCATCAAACAATTACCTTTGCAGAAATAAAATCCCGTTTTGATGAAGATAATTTGACTTGAAGAAGAATGAAACTAGGACTAAATTCATACAAAACAACATGTGTTTCGACGACTGATTTACTTGTAACATGGAGTTAGTATAATTGGACAGGGACAAATAAATACATGATACAGAGAATCGTGGAATCGGACCAGTACCAAAAAGGAACAAAATCACAATTGATGTGGTTTTGTTCTATTCTCTGTTTCGAAGGGCCTATACTTATGAAAAAAATGCAGCATATCACATATGAAAAAAATTAGCCATTACTCGTTCGATGTTGTTTTAATCTTTTTTACAAGGGAATGGTCTTTTTTTCTGAATTGTTATATTGTTCTCCTTTATTCAAACTCACGTAGCGTCTTCGGATCAACATTCCATCACAGTTTTATGTAAGGGATGTCGAGTAGTGTCGTTTTCTCGTGCCATTTTCTGTCGATACCTATTAGTTTAAAGTTCTGGTGATCAGTCGGTCAGCATCTAAAGTTGTTGCATTAGTAATTGTCTTTGTCATGACATAGAGTGTCTGACTCTAGAGACCACGTAAATATAACTCTTAACATGACGGCAATGTTTTAGACTCATCCATATTAAATTGAGTCGTACTCTGTGGAAGGGGATCTGAAAGCACCTGCAAATCGTATCGTTCCAGGACCTGGGTGGAAACTTTTTGATTTTGGTCAATTTCCTATATGTCAAAGGACCAGTGTACCTCATGGTTCCATTGGTTGTTATATAAAATTGATTTTATGGATCCGTAAGAATGACTTTCTTGGTATCATTTATCACAGAGATGCATTAACCCCCATTTGCCAGAGCATGGTTCAAATACTTTTGCAGACGACACCTTAAATGCGACTAAAATGCTATGAATTGACTGTCAAAGATTAGAGAACATTGAAGGAAAGCAGAAAAATGCTGTTTAAAGCCTGATTTTTCTCTTTTCCCACAATGCATATAAAGGCCTTCTTCTGCGGGGTCTTTTGGTAAGGGGCGAATTATCCTAATCATTAAATCTCTGCAGACGTTTCCGTGCATGTCGAATGACAGGCAAGATCATTGTGTTGGTATCGGAACATTTCGAAATTCGGCATCACTGTTACGGTCCGCGACATGCTGTATTGGCTTGCAACACGCGAAAAGGGACATTCGGACATTTGCGTTAAGTCTCGTCTCGGATCAGCCTGCGCAGCCCACGCAGGCTAATCCGAGACTACATTTTCCGTTCTTATATAAATTTCTGTATCGCTCAAATCTACTGTAGCACAAAATCTATTGTCGTAAAATGCCGTCTCGGACTACCTGCGGGGACTGCGCAGGCTGATCCGAGACGACACTTTACACAAATGGCCGAATGCCCCTTTTCGCGTGTTGCAAGCCATATAATGTAATGATTACCATACGATTTCATATTTTAAGGGAGAGAGCTTTTTCAAACATTGACAGAAGTGTCCTCGCTTATGCAAACATTTTTCAGACCATGAACCATGAGTTTTGATGCAAAACCGATTCTTAATGTACATGGTACATCCAGGTAGGTTCAGGGTGTTTAAACATTTTTTCTTGCTTGGATCTGAGGCTTTTTTGCCCATAACTTGGTTCAACACGACATAAAGAATGTTTTACTTTGATCATATTGTAACACAGTTCTTTAGGCAAAATTTATGATCAAGTATCAGAAACTAGGCACGGGAAAGGAGCCTTTTTTTTGTCACAGGAATGGTCATTTTCTTTCTGATGCAACACTTTCCCAGGAAACACATTTCAATATCAGAACTTGTCATTGACGGCAGATGACGTAAAAATACACTCAGCAAAACTTGTAAACCGCCACTTTCAAGCTGTAATTCTCTGTAGACAGTTCTTTTGCATCACTGTCCAGAAAAAAAGATATTTCATTTGGTTTGATTTTTTGCAGAATTATTGATCATTTTAAAAACATACCAAAGCCTAAGTCTGAAAAGAATTTTATCGGCTTGTTCATGTGAAAGGAGCCTATTTAACATCCATTCACTCAAAATGACAATTGAAAAATCAAATTCTTGAAAACTTAATACTCGTTTCCTCGTATTATATCTTTGTACAGAAAATAATTTTCATTTTTTTTTTTTCTTATCGTGTACAAAATTTCAGTAAGTTAAGCTTCTCTTTTTATCTTTTTCTTTTGGCTCATAGACACCAAGCATGCGCAATAGATGGTTTTTTTCTCTCTTTTTTAAAGAGACATGCCTTCTGTTGGCAGAATCGAGAATTTTTCCATTACAGTACTATGGCTAACGTCCAGATATATGTTATAATTAATATTTTGTTTCCATTTACCTGTCTATTATTTGGTCAAATTTGCAGTAGACACAGAGGCGGTTTGTAAGTTTTGCTGAGTGTAATACCTGAGTCACGCTATGTGAAAAATAGATTTAATGTATATATATGTATCAGCAAAAATTATAAACGAAGACAAGCCTGAGCAGTCCACGCATTCTGCTATTAGTCAATTTTCTACATGACCAAGGACCAGTCTACCCTAAAGGTACGGTATGTTGC